>VURO01027071.1:3061-17446 GCA_015108175.1 Pelvicachromis taeniatus
ACCCCAAAAAAAAACCCCCCCCCCCCCCCCCCCCCCCCCTCTATTTTCTCTTTTTAAAACATAAACAATGTCAAACATGATCTCTCCTCCCACCCTCTGTTTCTGAACAACGTTCAATTATCTCACTTGATTAACTTTTCATTACAACAACCCAAACAAACAAACAAACAAACACTTTTCTCCAGGGTGAAGGAGTCTGTGATAAGTGATGCTCTCGTTCCTAAAACGGCTAGCCATGAATACAGCTCAGTGTTTTTAGCGTTTCTCAGTAGGTTGAAAATGTCCTGCCATCCAGCCTCATAGACTGTAACATATTAGCATATTTATTAAATCTTTGCCCCTCTAATGGATGGAACATTTGCAGTAAGTAGTCAAAGTGATCACTTTCCTCTCTGCTGTGCTTCGGCGTTACGTGCAGACCTTTTCAGTGTGTTACCCCGCCACGCTGTAGTCACTTTACCAGAAAATATGAGCTCGTGATTTTCTCTTCCAAACATCTGCTAAAGATACGTGCAGGCTTCGAATCGTCGTGTGTCACGTTTCTTTTTGTTGTGTGAGGAGTTGCAGTTTCCAGTCTTGTGGTGACATTGGTTACAACTGACACAATGTGTAACTGACACAATATGTAAACAACTGCAGATATCTGCAATCAATATTTCATGCGTCTCACTTTGTTATTCTACAGCCTGGCGAGATACTGCCAGTCACAGCATTACTGCCTCTAATACGAGGAAACAATCTGGTGTCATCAAACACTATTACAGCACATAATCTTCCTCAGGAGTGTTTAGAATTAAAATTTCATTGTTTGCTAGAAGATTTTGACACCCACATCCGCAATGTTTCCTCCAATATTTAAGGGCATGTCAGAAGCCTGGCTCTGCACCAGTTCCCAAATCTCTCAGCAAATTGTGCTTTGAGGGATTAACAACGTTTACTGTCACATTTGAGCTCGAGTTTGAGATGCAGGATTACATTTGGAAAGAGCAGATACAGTACAAGTGCATTTATCTCTCAATTTCTAGGGAAAATTCCACCTCCTGCACCGCCCGGACAACTCCGCCTCACATCAAAGCTGACACACTTAAGCTTCCCGGATAACTTTCGAAAGACTTGTCAATAAATCGTGTCACTGCAGTCATGGCACATCTTACACAAATGATATTTCCCCTGCACGCTTCTTGAATGTTTGAACCTAAGAGAATATGTGACCCAATTTCACTGGTGTGGAATCAATCTTGTCACTCTTGCCACCCAGAGGATACCAACCACAGCTACATAGTCGAGTAATGGGCTGAGATCCTAATTTAAGCTTGGAAAATCATTCAAAGCTCTTTAAGCCAACTATGGCTTCACCTTTTGCATTAGACGAGTGTCCCACATTAAATACAGGCCTTCACTTGGCCATTAGCAGACAAAGGCCACAGCCATCCCTGAAGGGAAGCCGTAATTATGCCAGATGGGGCGTTCGGACTTTCAGCCTCGGGTAAGTGTTCTCGTGCCCGTGGTGAGACTTGTTGTTAGTGTTGGCAAAGGAACAGTGGCACACTCACCATTCATACTCTGCCATCTGTGTGGCAGAGTGTGGAGGGTCTGAGAAACTTCTGCTGGGCTGGTGGAGCGCACTGAGGCATGGCCTTGTGTTTGACTGACGCCACGGAGGTACACGTGGGATCGCTTTCAGTTACAGTCCATTTAAAAGTGGACCGTGATTTGCTCATTTACGTGCGCTCGTTCCACCAAATACACCTTGACATCGCAAATTAGGAAAAGCGCGACAAAGAAATAGCGAGTGAACGTGAGAGGATGGTAGGTGAGGTAAACAGAGTGAGCGTCCTCTGGGACACACACTTCTCAAACACGTTTTTTTTTTTTAAGTGGAGCATGATGTGAAAACAGATGGAATTAATTTTGTGCAATTGCTAGAATCATTGTGTTCATACATCTGATTACAGCAAATTAGACCGCAGTCGACTGCAAATTAGAGCGGGCTGCTGTCGTGAACGCATAGGCTTCGTGTTTCACAGTGACTGACAGCTGACGTAGTTTACATTTATGTGTTTTAGTAATTATGAAACTCTAACGTGTTTTCCAAAGAGTGAAAGGAAATTGGACCAGTGGCTTTTTTTTGTTTAACCTGCTTTGTCAGCTCACAAATATTTTTGCTTATCCCGTGAGCATAATTTCTTTTAAGGTGAAGTCATTGCACATTATGCATGCTTTGTTCATTTCTTTGCCAGATGGCTGTAAAAGCGATGAGCGGCTCGCTTTACATTCCAGTTAATGCCAATTTTTGTAAAGATGAGACTTTGGAGAGCAGCACTGAAAGCGGAACAAAAACAGCCTTTCTCACATATTTTAAGGCATGTTTCTTCTGCTTACAGCATAATTGATGACCATCACATCAAGGCTACTACATTCACTTTACTATTTATTCATGTACAGCGTTTAGCACCACACAGCTCTAGGTATGTGAAAGGCATCTCGTAGGCTCAGTAGGCTATTTGCCGTGAGGGAAAGCTGATCATATGAGAAGATATAAGGATTAGCTTTGAATCTCTTACGTCTGCCATGTACTCGTTTTGCGGAATGCTTTACAACAGGGAAGTGTGCTAGTTACATACGTGTGATGAATAATGCACAGGCCACGCGGGGTCCGCACGGCGTTCAGCTCGAGTAAACAAAAGTGAAGGAACTTTTGTTTTTGTGCCTTATAAATTAATTTAAATGGTTCCTTAACCTCCTAGGACCTGGGCGTCCACATACGTGGACGTCACATTTTTGGTTGTTTAAACCAAAATACAACATTTTGCTCTACAAGGACCTGATATGCTCTTACGAGGACATTATACTGCCACTGTTCGATCAAAATTTTGAAAAGAATGTCCTCAAATGTGGATCTCATTTTTCTCAGAAACAAAAACCACGGCACGGTGGCTAGCACTGTTGCCTCACAGCAAGAAGGTCCTGAGTTCAATTCCACAATCAGGCCGGGGTCTTTCTGTGTGGAGTTTGCATGTTCTCTCCGGGTTCTCCGGCTTCCTCCCACAGTCCAAAGACATGCACTTAGTGGGGATAGGTTAACTGGAAAATCTAAATTGCCCATAGGTGTGACTGTGAGTGCGACTGGTTGTCTGTCTATGTGTGTTAGCCCTGCGACAGACTGGCGACCTGTCCAGGGTGTACCCCACCTCTCGCCCTAAGATAGCTGGGATAGGCTCCAGCACCCCCCGCGACCCTGAAAAGGATTAGCGGATGCGAATGGATGTATGGACAAAAACCAGGTTAAAAAAAAAATAAAATCTGGTAATTCTTTGTTTTTACGTTCATCAGGTCCCAATCAGCCCAAACAGCGAAGAGAAATTAAAAATGCATGCCATGAACGAGTTCGGGTCTCAGGAGGTTAAACACCAAACACTTTTAATGCACCTTTGCATATATCATTTGAATCTAAACGGAGCTTCCAATAACATCCGTGAACGTGTTCAGTGCTGTGCATGCAGTAGGTGTTACACACCCTGAGATATCTCTGATTATCTAAAGTCATCCTAACAGGCATCCAGTGGAGAAGCTGTTCCTCATAAAACCTTTGTTTTCCCCTCATTTCTCTGGCGTAGCGTGTATTCAAAGTGAATGGCAGTCTGAAGTGGCAGTTGAAGTCCGCTTACACCGAGCCATTCAAATGCTAATGCGTCAGTGAGATAGGAGCCAGTTACAGTGTGTCTATCCAAGCGGGCACATTTGACTGGCCTGTGGCTTTCTTCTGTGATACTGTAATTCTGGTTATTTCCAACCGGTGCCTTTTCTATGGGCCGTTGTGATATTGTATTGTGCAGCTTTACCTTCCTGTGTTTTGCCAGTGGTGTTGCTTTAAATTTTATCCCTTCACGCCCAGCTCAGTTTACCTCAGTATAGCCCGAAATAACCAAAACACAATACGTCCTGTGAAATCGTTCCACTACCTGAACTTTGAATGCAGCCTCTGATAAAATCACTTATTCACAAACGTGCTTCTTTCCTGAGATAGCTTATCATTTATAAAATGTATCTGAATATTTCATCTAAACCCATTTAAAGCTTGGTTTAATAAAGTTATTCGATTACAGCCGTGAAAGGACAGCTGATTGTTTTGTGAGGACACGTAAGCTATTCTTACATTAAAAGACTTCAGTATTTTTCCACAGCAGTGTTGGCACAGGCAGCTTTGTATTAGACAGCACAGTCAGTGCACCTATACTCGAACAGTAAACAGTTATTCCCTTTATGAATACAATCACTACCTTTCCAGGAAACCCTCTCAGCCAACACAGTTCACATGTATAAATAATGAAACCCTGGTGCTGCAGACGTGGGGACCACAGTACCTTTATCACATGACTGGAGCTTCTTGCAGTGGTTGCTTCAGACGTGTTGGTCCCGTCAGGACCTCGTTGGTGTTTTGAAGTCCTCTCCCAGCACAGAGATACCTGGTGTCCTGGCTTTTCTCTGTTTCGGGGGAAACTTCTGCATCACTGTGAGGGTGAACTCGGTCGAACAGTCTCAGACTGAGTTCTTCTGTGGCATTACTCTTTATTAAATGCAAACACGTATTTACAGATCTTAAACTCCAGTGAAAAATTTGATGTTTTTGAAAGCGCCAACAAACGCACGAGGTCGTGTAAATCTGCAGCTTTCATCCTTCTTTGGAGTCGAGGACTTGGACTCGTGGTGTCGTTTTATGGCGTGTCGAGTCTGGTTGCCACTCAGTGTGTATTGTGCTAAAACGTCACTTAGCAAAATGCAGCTTTACTGACTTTTGCGCTCTTCTGGAGCGATCGAGTGTAGAGCACTGAAGACATGACTCATGTCAAACACGTCCTTTGAGCACATAAAAGCAACATGGTACATTTGAGATGTTTTGTTTTTTTTATTCATAATGCTGCTGTTTCTTTATTATCCCAGAGGTCTTTTAGCGCCATGAGCCTGGGAGGAGGATGCATGATTGTGGTCCAAAGGTCACTGAGCATTTACCATTTTAATACTTCAGTATTTGCTTGCTCTCCACTCTCAAAATTGTTTGCCCCCAAATAAAAAAAATCTGCCATTTTCAATTCTGCTCGCTGTCAGTCAAACTCTTCTGAGGCTAAATGAAAAGCAAAGACAGCGAGCTCGCCACTGCGAGACCATTTCAGCCGTTTCTGAGGCTGTTCCCAGAAACGGCTGATATCTCTGCAAATTTTAAGGTCAATGAAAAGTGTTCTGTTTTTAACACTGAAACTTTTTATTGCCATTAAAATCAGTTAAATCATTGAATATTTACAGTTTCAGTATGTGTTGAATATGTTACTAACAATAATAGCGTTATATTCATAGATCATCTGCTTGTTTTGGTGGTATTTATTTCTGTTCAGTGTTGTGAATTCTGTTTGTAATTTTTATGGACAGAATTTCTAGGCGTAGCCAAGTGGCAGGAGGCTTTAACTTGGGTGGTCTCAGAATCTCATCTCTGCTTTTTGCAGATGATGTGGTTCTGTTGGCTTCATCAAGTGATGGCCTCCAGCTCGCCTTGGAACGGTTCGCAGCCGAGTGTGAAGTGGTGGGAATGAGAATCAGCACCTCCAAATCGCTGCTGCAGTTCATTTCTTGACAGGTTGTGTTCACGTTCACGGCTGAGGACCATGGTCTCGCATGGTACTCAGCCGGCAAAGGGTGGAGTGCCCACTCCGGGTCAGGGACGCGTTCTTGCCCCAAGTGGAAGCCAAGCTCTCAATTTACTGGTCAATCTACTTCCCTACCCCCACCTATGGTCACGAGCTGTGGGTAGTGATCGAAAGAACGAGATCGCGGATACAAGAGGCGGAAATGGGCTTCCTCCGAAGGGTGGCTGGACTTAGAGATAGGGTGAGAAGTTCGGCCATCCGGGAGGGGCTCCTCCACATCGAAAGGAGCCAGTTGAGGTGGTTCAGGCATCTGACAAGGATGCCTCCTGGGCGCCTCCTGGGAGGAGGCCCCAGGGCAGACCCAGGACACGCTGGAGAGACTATATCTCTCGGCTGGCCTGGGAACGCCTTGGATGAGCTGGAGGAGGTGGCTGGGGAGAGGGAGGTCTGGGCTTCTCTGCTTGGGCTGCTGCCCCCGCGACCCGGCCCCGGATAAGAGGAAGAAGATGGATGTTGTGAATATTGGTCAAATATGTACGCGCTGCAGTTCATCAATGACTTTTTTGAAACACTCTCATTTATCACTGAGCCGGTAAGACAAAACTACATCTGCTAACTCGTCAAGATCTTAAAAATAACAAAGTTACAAAAAAAAAAGTCGTCCTTTATGAAGTAATGATAACTCAAGCTTTCACTGTCGTTCTGTTCCCACCATTTTATTGAACGTGAACACAACCTGTCAAGAAATGAACAGCAGCAGCGTGTCATAATGTCTTGAAATGGTTAGCACAGGAAAGCCCGAGCACAATCAATACAGTCCTTTATCTTCGGGGCTGTAAGCTGACATTAATTAATGTTCAGCCGTGACATATCAGTCTTTGCCCTATTAAAGCTTTGTTTCCAGGGTTATTCTTTCCACTGTGCCATTTATTCATTTTTACTCTGCTGAATGTTCATCGTGCCATAATTAGTCATGTTTCTCCCGTACAGAGCATCATAACCCATCACAACGTGACAGCGTTGGCTTCCTAAGCACTCTTTCCAGTCAGCCAGTTTGTCACTTGACGAGTTAACAATAAAAAGTTTTGGCAATATGTTTGGCTTGTGCATGTTTCATAAGTCTGATCATTTATATCAGAAACGTGCAGTTTAATGTTATTTAAATGCTGATAGCGAACGGCTGTACAGTCTCCTCCGGCCCATGTTGTTTGACATTTAATAATCAACAGGGTGACATTTCTTTCAGCTCGCTCCTTCCTGTAGAGATAGCGTAGCTAACATTTACATTGGAGCATCTGTAATTTCTGTCGTTTACGTTCACTGACTGAATGATCGAAGCAAACTTGTGATGGGCAGCTTGAATAATGTTTCTAAATATCCAGTGAGCAAAGAAAACCCATCTAAAGTGAGTTGCTATTCCACCTCCCCATTTATAGCCTTTGTTCTCTGCTGCTTTCTTCCTGTGTCCCCCTGCAGAGCTGCTGTCAGCCTGCCACGAGCTCCGCTGCCGCTATGGCTGCGTCATGACGAGAAACGGCACCTTCTGTTTCTGCGCTGACGGCTTTGAGGTCGGCGAGGACGGGACGAGCTGCAGAGGTAGGATCCTGCACCAGTGGTGGGGGCCTCCTGCCATGGAGCGCGTCCCCCTTTTCCTCCCCCCTCCCCGTGCAAGTCTCTCCTTTTGCCCTCGGCCACACTTCTTTCAGTCGAATAAGCAGGAGTTGCAGGCTATATGTGTCTGCAGGCAGGGCCTCATGCACAGCACATCACAGCATAGATACATGGTTACACATATATCCTTACACTTGTGTAGACGTTCCCACACAACTTGATCGTGCATTTGTTATGCTCTTCATGGTGTGTGGCACAGGCCAGGGGTGTGAAGTGTCTGAAAACATGATTTTGCTACAGCTGCACTGAATTATTTGAATTCTGCACATAACCTATGCCAACGACATTGCGTAGAATTGCATAATTATGGAAAGTAAGGAGAAGTTTAACAAAGTGGGAGTGCTTCTGGAGTTTGAGTCTGTTGGGGGAGGCATGAGAAAGAGCCGTCACAGTGTAGCGCATTGCTTATAAAAGTAATTATACCTAAGGTGCCAGAGTGAGGCCACATTAAGTATACTTTATGTATTTGGGTCATGTTTGAGCACACCTAATTTGTTACAAATGACTCTCTTCCTGTTTTCCATAAGATCATGATGAATGTGCCATGTATGGAGCGTGCAGCCAAACCTGCACCAACACCTACGGGTCGTACAGATGCAGCTGCACAGAAGGGTACGTCCTGCAGCCCAACAGGATATCGTGCAAAGCCAAACAAGGTGAGTGGCACACTTGCATCATAATTAGCACCAGTATACGTGTTTCTAAGAATAATCGGCGCTGTTTTGTTCAGACGTGGAATCCCGGCTTATCGTCGCCTCGGTTCTCACAAGAACTGGTTGTGCAAGATTAATGGGACTGAGAGATGACCACATCCATCACCACGCGGGGATGGCTAGATGTGGTCAACGCAGGATAATGATCAAATTAATGAGCATGAGATTTTAAGTGGGCGCAGTCTGGAGTATTTTGTGTGGAGACAATACCTAACATCACCCTGATTTATGTTAACGCCTGGTGCTGCTAACAAATTTGCCCCAGTGAGGAAAACAACCTACTTATGGTAGAAATTAGACAAATAATAGAGTTATTGTGTTTTGGTGGTCTGCTGTGTGCGATGTGTAAACAGACCTGAGATTGTGTAGTTTACACGTTCGAGTCCTGCACTGAGCCACGGGGCAAAGTTTGTTCTTTAGGGTTGGTGCCACTTTGGCATATATGGGTTGAAAATAGCTGGAGGCCCCATACGCCTTGTTGGAGAGAACACCGCTGGTGTGGCTTTTAATCACAGTGACTGGTGTCCTACCAAGAATAAACTCAGTATGATTACCCATAAACTTAGCTGAACCCAATGCTCACATGCATTAATATTCATTTAGCAGAGAGCGATAGTGGTACAAGGATAACTATGGGGTTACCATTAGTTGTAAAAGCTCATGAATATAAATTCCTGATAGAGCTCTCAGAGGCCAGAAGATGAGGAGCAGCAGGGTATGAAAAACATATTAACGCAGCGAGTGCGAGATTGAAGTTACAACAATGAAGCGCACTTTCTTCTGTTTAGGGGTTTAATCTCGGTTTAATCTCTGCTTCCATTTTTTTTTTCTTCTAACCTAAATGTGACAACACCCTTATGCTTTTCATTAGATTACAAAGGTTTTAAGTGTAAATGTGATGGAAAGCTGAAAACATCTTTATCTGAGGTCCGCCTCTAGTGCTCTGTGGTTGTGAAGAGCGCCGGGTCAGAACAAAAAAAGGAAGTCGGGTGTAACTCCAGTGGATCTGACACGTCTGCTTGTTTAACTGGTTTCTGAACATGTGCTGTGATTGGACACCGCGGTCTGTGTCAGGATTGAACTGCTCATTATGACCAATAATAACCACAGTTTATGTTCAAACAGCGATAAAAATCAGTAATGTAGTTTGTTGTTGTTTTGCTTTATGAGCTCCAATTGTTTTATGTGTGTTTTGTATATGAGCACTGACTTATATATAGTTAAACAGGTATGGATTATATAATGCTGAATTCTGAATATTGATTTGTAAATAATGAAATTATTATTATAAGTTTTCTCTCTTTTTCTCTTCTTCTTTCAGTTATATTTACATGCTCGAAATAAAATTATTCTATCTGTCCGTCCGTCTGTAGTAGCTCTGATATTTGTCTTTCCCATGATGCATGTTTGTAGCCTCGTGTGGTCAAAATCCCATCTACCCCCTAGTGTGGGAGAAAAATGTTAGCCCCTGCGTCACGCACTAGCAGTTATTTGAGTGGACATTCTGATTTATTACCTATATTAGGAGGGCAGCCCTTGACTTGAACTTGTGCTGAAGATTGGGATAAATAAGGGGCCTTTTCAGGGGGTGAACCTGATGTCAGAGAATGTGCACGGTCAATTAAGCCCATAAAGGGGCTTATTTCAGTCTCACCAGCACAGATATTGCTCCACGGGTCCAAGCGGGAGTGTGAGCTGGGGAAAACTCACATGTCATACCTGCTTTTCTCTGTTATTTTAGCTTCACGAAATCTGTCCTGTAATGTTTTTGTAGCTGCACTGGTGCTTGGCTGTCCAGTGTTGGCATTAGAAATATTGTGCATGTATTTCTTGGTTTGGTTAACACTTCGTTTGCCACAGTTGGACAATAAACTTTCCAGTTGTCTCTCATCTGGTATATTTTGCATATCACATTGTTTTTATGGGAAAACTTTACTGAGCTAGCAGAACAGCTTTGCTGAGTCATCCCCACAATAAGATTTATGTATTTTATTTACCTTAAGGTAAGAGGGGGGGCTTAGTAAGAGGTGACTAAGGGGGGTGCCATGTATGGGGAATATCATAATAATAATTCAACATTTCATGGTTTAAGCACTACACTATTTCCTTCCACTTCAGATCCTGGCGACAGCCGGCCAGCGCTTCTCATCGGTGGCTCAGATCGCATCGTCGTCACCCATCTAAATGGAACCGGCCTTCAGCCACTCAGGTCCTTGAGGATAAATGGAACAGTGGCACTGGACTTCCAGCATAACCAGGAAAGTGTATGTTGGGTGCTGTCCTCAGAGTCGTCTGGGCAGCTCCGCTGTGCTGTAACAAGAAGCCTGCGTGGATTCACACGGGAACAGGAAATAAGAACTCAACAAAGTTTGCAGCGTATGTTTATATCAGTTCCTACTGTTCTTCTGAAACGTCCTGTTCGTTTGTCTGATAAATAACCTTCTAAAGCTCTTCCTGCCTGTGGTCATCCAGTGCTCACTCGCTCTCTCTCTCTCTCTCACACACACACACCCACCCACACGCACACACACACCCACCTACACACACACGCACACACACACACGCACTCATGCCCACGCACACATATGCACTCACACACACTCACTCATACACACACAAATACACACGCACACACAAATACACGCACGCACACAAATACACACACACACACCCACGCACACATATGCACTCACACACACACACGCGCACACACACCCACACACACACACACACACACACACACACACTCACACACACACACACACACACACACACACACACACACGCACACACACCCACCCACACACATCACACACACACACTCACTCACACACACACTCACACACACCCACACGAATACACACACACACAAATACACACACACGCACACACACCCACGCACACATATGCACTCACTCAAACACACGTGTGCACACGCGCACGCACACACACACCAACACACTCACGCGCACACACACCCACACACGCGTGCAGACACACACACACACTCACTCACACACACACACGTGCGCACGCACACACCACACACGCGTGCAGACACACACACACACCACACCCACACACGTGCGCACACACACACCCACACACACACACACACACACTCACTCACACACACGTGTGCACACGCGCGCGCACACACACACCAACACACTCGCGCGCACACACACCCACACACGCGTGCAGACACACACACACTCTCACTCACACACACGCGCCCGCGTGCACACACACCCACACATGCGCGCGCACACACCCACCCACACACACACACACACGCTCACACACAGACTAATGCTTCTCTTGTCTCTTGCTCTCGTTCTCACTCTCTTACCTGCGAGCTCTCTCGCTCTCTCTCTCTCTCCTCATTATCACCGCGGCCTGAGTCAGGTTAGCCTCAGCAGTTTTGGAATTCATCTTTATCCTGCAATCGCCATTCAGGCCTGGGAGCTACACTGACTGCACTGCTTCAGAAGTGCTACCTTTTTCTGCTCCAGTACAGATCCTCATGAATTATAGCCCATTTCACAACAAATGTGCTCGACTTTCATTTGTTAAAGTCTAATAGAAACCTGCAAGCTAATCAGAATTATTAATGGCCACGGTATCATTTAAAAGGGCACTGGAACAACTGCACAAATACACATTTAGTTTATTCATCATGGGCAGCAGAATTTGCCCTGGCCATCAGGAAACTGTTCACAGTATCTTAAAAACAACATTGTTGTCAGTTTGATCTCAGCTCGGGCATGGAGAGAACAACTTTAACACACACACTGCATTTCAAACTGCAGTATTACTGCAGTAAAAATTTTGCAGGTTCATTGGACAAGAGGGGGGAGGGTGACAGCAGACCCCTTGCAAGGAAAAAAAAAAAAAGTTGTCCTCCTCTAAATGTATTCTTGCAAACAAAGCTTCATAATTTCAGATAATGTACAAACGTGCAGAGAAAGAAGTCGCGCTTCACAACTCTCAGTAAAGCCCCATAAACCTCATCAGTCCCCGAAATCCGCCTGAATCTGTGACTAAAGACTAAAAGTTGAGATAACCAGGCCGCCCGCTGCTTCTATTTCATCATTACTTTGTCTCTCTTTGGTTGCCGCGGCAACCTTGTTTCATTTATACAGCATCTATCCATCTGTTTTACACGAGGATCTAATGTATCGTTTTCTTTCCCGCCGCAGATGCGGAGCAGATGGCGATTGACTGGCTGACAGGAAACTTTTATTTTGTCGACCGCGTCACTGACAAGATCTTTGTGTGCGACCGCGGCGGGAACACGTGTGTTACCGTCCTACAGCTAGACCTGCTAAATCCTAAAGGCATAGCTCTGGATCCTCTCATGGGGTGAGTGTACACCTTCTCAGGTCTCATTCACCGCCGTGCATCATTTCTCAGAGAAAACTTTTTTTAAAAAACGACGTTTCACTGCTCATAGCAAGAGATTTATCAGGAGGAATATAAGAGGGTTACAATACAGGGACTGAAATGATTTCCTGTCCTTCAGCTCAGCTTTTTTTTCTCTGTGAGCTGTAATTTGGTGAATAACTGGCGATGCTACATATATCTCCGACTGTCTAGACATTCATTTGTATTCACTGATTTGGCTGCACATCCCACAGAAGAACATGCCCCTACAGGACTTTCCATTACAGGATTTCTGTCTCTGAAGATCAACGAAAAAGCGCAGCACCAGTGGAAGAAAACATATTCCCACACTGCTCTCAGTGAAAACATTTAGAGCATGTGGCTGACAGTCGCAGCGATCACAATGCTGGAGAATTGACTATTTCTCAGGAGTTTCCTGTGTCACCGTGCAGAACAAACACACACACAGAATAGATATACTGCACGTCCCAGCTGTACCAGCCGGTGAACCAATTATCAGCAACTCTTTTTGCGACCCAGTCTCGCCAGGGAACAGCAAAGCTCCAGTATTTGTGACGAGTCAAAGCTAATTTTTAGCCGTATACCCTTTCTCGTTGTGCAGATCGTTTTTGTCACCGTTTGGCACACGGTAGAAACGACCGCCTCCGATCATCTCTACACCAATTATGTTAAACTGTCACGACAGACCTCGTAAGGCCAGGCCAGAATGAACCTTCAGCCTCAACGTGTAATTCATTCACTCTGCTGTCACTGTGGGGATCTCTGCTTTATAATCCACGCTTTATCCAACACCTCTGTTTACTGCCGTAAACCTCTGGGTCTAATCAAAATAATTAGCTTGTGGTTCTTTTAAAGGCAGGGATAGTCTTTTATTTGGTTGGCTGCAGCTCTTTGTTCTCATTAGGAGTGTGTTGGCCACGTGAAAGCCGGGTGGTTTACAGTGAATATACTGCACTTCAGAGCTTCTGTCTAAGCTGGCTCCCTGTGATGTACTGTAAGTCAGACTGCCTTTTAAGTGGGTTTGAACACACATGACTCGCATACACATATGAACCTTATTCTGTAGATATAGATGGATAGTGGTCTAGAGGCTGCTGCCCCACAAGGGAGCCAGTTTTGCAGGCTGCTGGAGAGGTGGACTCTAGGAGACACAGAAGTAGTCCAAGCCTTATTCCTGACTCTAATTGGTGAGAAATAGGTACAGCCTGAGAGAGGTCTGTCAGCCCAGAGCAATGGAGTGAAAACAAAAGAAATCAGCGAGGTGTTAGATAGCAGTGCAGCGTGAGGAACCCTGTTTATAGGCCCTGGTTTGGACCGCCACTCTGATTGTTATTGGACTCTCTCCCTCTGCATCCTTGCCTCTCTTGCTATTGGATAAGCATTTTAACTTGATGGACAGCCTCTTCTTCTTTTCTCTAAATAGCTTTTTTGAGAAGAGTTTGATGGATGGTATGGTTTGTTTATCAGCTAAAAATTTTTATCAGTACTACAAAATTGAGGCGTCCTCTCCCACAAGTCCCATTTTAGGTTAGTGTATGTACGCACGATGAAAACATGGCTGCTGGCAAGTTTCTTCTGAAGCTTTGATATTCAAAATTAATTAAAAAATAATTAAAAGTAATACATTTTGCCATTGCAGCACACAGTCAGCCCCGTCCACGGAGATAAATTCTACATGTATACATGCTAATAATAACATAACTGTCGCCTGGAATCTGATTACTTTTGGGAACGGGTTCAGTTTTTGCAGGTGTCAAAAAAATGTATTGAAGTTGTTATATTGTTTTATCCAGCTGGGAATATTTTATTTATTATCCCTAAAGTCACGACTGGAACCCTGCTGATGGCGTTACAGGAAGTCAGGAATCATCAAAGGTCAGCAGCATCTATTCCTGGACACGACAAATGGCAACATTACAAACAACAACCTTAAAGCCTTTTAGCTGTCGCCAGAG
>VURO01027071.1:17466-37235 GCA_015108175.1 Pelvicachromis taeniatus
ACCTTTTGTGTATTGGTTTTTTTACAGAATTATGTTTAGGAGCATTATTTTAAATTAAGCCTCCATGATTTTGCACTCCTTGAAGTGCAAGAGGATCTGAAAGAAAGCATCTCTGTCCACACACTGCTGTAGTTTGGGCCAGCGAATGTTTATTGATTCTCCAGCTGTGCGGCGCACGCCTTTATTCGCTGGCAGCCGTGCTTTTTACTTTTTCACAGGTGCTCATTTCCAGAATCCAACAAGGATCTCATCATAGCTGCAGAATGCACAAATACAGCATCAGCACCGTCCTAATCCTAGAAAGCAGTCATTGATATGCCACGTGGAGGTGCACCTGTTTAGGGAGCTGGGTTCCTTGCTGATGCCGGCACTTTTCCAGCACAGCTTGGTGGAGGGTTCAAAGGGCAGCCCATCTCTCCTCTGGTTTGACTTGTGCAGATTAAGTCGGCTTCCCGTCGTTCTCTGGCTGGAGCTGGTTATCACCGGAAGCTGTTAGAGATCCATCCTCACAGAGTCCCAGCAAGGCAGCGGGGCAAGCCGTCCATATAAATGACTGAATGTGCATACCTGAGCAATTTTAAAAACTTTGAGAGGTAGTCCGTGAGACTGTTACTTTTGCTGAAGAGCATTGCAGTTATTTCTGGTGATGTAATTTAGTGCCTGTGGTAAGAATCAAATGGCACTGCGTATAACACCTGTTTTCCCGTAGTTACACCGGCTCCCTGTGTCTTTTCAGATTGATTTTCAAGCTCTTCTCATGGTTTTGAAGTAGCGAATGGGCTGGCTTCTCTCTGCATCACGCATTGTCATTTTGTGTCTACTCACATACCCTGAGGTCTGCTGCAGCATGCTTTCTAAATGTCGCCAAAATTACCAGAAGACAAATGGAAAATGCTGCTTTTATTACATTTGCCTCCAGGTTATGGGCTTCTATCAGAGAAGTAGTCTAACAAGTCACTTTTACAAGGCCTTCAAATGCAGCGTGATGATGATTCTTCATCTTTTTTTTTCTTGTAATTAAAATGAATTCTGTGCCCATTAAATGCATTCACGTGTTTTAACTTATTTGTCATCATTTTTCTGTATTTTTATTTGAAGCTATACTATTACATGAAACTTTCAGCTCAGGAAGATTTCTATTACACGTTTGCATGGGTTGGTGAATGTACTTAACTTTGTACTTTGGGTCCTTCCACAAGATTTCTGTAGATTAGGATCCAAACGTTGACTTGAACTTTCCATAAAGTCCAATTTTATGTTTTTGCTTGAATGGATTTTGTGTTTGGCTTTGCTGCAAAACCCAGTCTGATTGAGGGATTCGGTTTTTGGAAGAAATATGTTCGTATTTCTGATTCCAAACTCTTATAGTTCACAACCTTTTTCATCAACAACTCTGAAGAAATCTCCAGAGCCCCTAATGTTGGCCAAGCGCCTCAGCTGGATAGTTGCAATAGTAGTAACACTCAACACGAGTTGGATAGAAGAGGATGGATAGAAAACTGCTGACGACTGCTTGAATGAACATTAGATTAGATTAAGATTGTCAGTATCACTCTGTCAGATTGGGATAAATGCAACCAAACTACTAAAACGATGCATAAATGTGCACTGTGAGGTTTTTCCTGTCATTTTGGGACTATGATGGTATCCTTTACCTCATTTAATGATTTAACCCTCCCCTCCCCACAGAATGCTCTTCTTCACTGACTATGGCAATGTGGCCAAAGTCGAGCGCTGTAACATGGACGGCACCAACCGGACGCGGCTGGTCGACTATAAAATTGAGCAGCCCACTGCTGTGGCGCTGGACGTGGTCAAGAAGCTGGTGTACTGGGCAGATGCCTACCTGGATTACATCGACGTGGTGGATTACCAGGGCAAGAACAGGCACACCATAATCCACGGGAGCCAAGTGAGTGTCACGCTGACTTTTGCCTTCCACCGACTGCACGTTGTGGGCTATCGTCAGGCTTTTCTTATCAGGAGTGTGTCTTCTGAATCGGATACACTTACGGGGTGTTTTTTGGTTAACGTTATCGCTGCAGGGCAGGTGGTATATTCACTGCTTGTTGTTTAAATTCATTTTGGACAAAAAGGTCTTTTGTGTGGCGAATAAATGGTTTATTAAATTGAAGAAAGTGAGTCACACGTGGGGCTGCCTTCCATCTCGGTAGTCTCTCTCCTGCAGTACACGTTTGAGTCCTTTCATCACCAACGATGATTATTCATTAAAAGCTCCTTTCAACCAACTTGCACTGGATACTCACGCTTTGTGAGGAAAGAAGAACATACATATCAAGCACCTTGTTCTGCATGCAGGTGTTCTTTGCATGATATTGCCTCATTCATTTGCTCGTGCCCTCATTAGACGGAGTATCTTCATGTCATTGCATTTGCATTACAAATGCGATGTTGCTGCTGTCTGTCTTTTCCGTAGCCTGTGTGTGGTCTTTAATGTCGTAGCCGCTTGCATCTGATGATTCCCCGCAGTTTTGCTCGCTGCATTACAGTTTTCCCAAAACTGCTCATTTCAAGTGCATTTTTAAATATGTGTTTCTCTTTTAAAGTGCTTCATACTTGACAGTCAGGAGTTTCTAATATTCCACACAGTAAAAAATAGCATCTAAATATCCTCTGTTCTTCTTTACTGTTACGATGAGCCGAGGAAAATACAGTAAGGTGCTCTAATATTGTGTTGCAAAGCCACTTCTGTTTATGAAGCTGACCCTGCTGATGTGTCCTGTGTTTTTAATACATATAGTACTGAGTAGTGTGCACTTCATGTGCTGTGTAGGTGAGCTGCAGGCTCTTGAAGTAGTATGTATGAGAGTTCCTTAAAAAAAAGCATCTGGTGTGAAAGTAGAGTGCTGAGGTCAAATTCCACAGGGGGAGACGGCTGAGTGGTTTGTTTTTTATTTATTTTTTATTCTGACGCATGTTTCTTGGTGCCCCTGATGTCAAAGTGTGGGCCAGTGAGCTTAGGTGCACTTCCTGTGAACACAGCTCATCCAGCCATGTCGCTATGTGTGGGTGTCAGGCTGCTAAATGTAGCATGGAGGCTGCAGTATCAGGGCCAGTAGCCTCCCAGTGGAGTCAGGCTTTTGACTCTGCACGGGCTGCCAAACAGCCCCACAGCTATCGCCCGTCCCTCTCATGCTCAAGTCCTCATTGGTTCATTTTTATTATTCTTTTCTTTTCGTTTTTATTCGTCTTGTGGCTTTGAGTGTTTCTGGTTTGATGAAAGATGAAAAAAAAAAAAAGGAATATGGGTCTTTCTTGTTTTTCAGGTGTCGTACATTTATTCTTTAGCTGTGTTTGAGGACTACCTCTATGCTATCCACTCTGACCCTTCCAAAGGGAGTTCCTCTGTAGAGCTGCTGCAGATCCACAGGTTCAACATCACAGCAGAGAGCAGGACGCTCGCCAGCCTGGGGAATGCTAAAGCGCTGCGGGTTTACCATAAACTCACTCAGCCCAAAGGTACAGGACAATTTCTACACGCGTAGAGTTATTTTCTGTCATATATTTGAGTAAAATATAAGCAAAATACTTACATTTCTCTAATTTTCTAATTTTGTTCACAGTCAGAAGTCATGCATGTGAAATGGATTCATACGGAAAGCCGGGAGGATGTTCCCACATCTGCCTTCTGAGCGGCAGCTACAAGTCCAGGACCTGCCGCTGTCGCACTGGCTACAGCCTGGGCTTTGATGGGACGTCCTGTAAAAGTTAGTATAAGTTCCGCATTGGAGTCATACTGTGTGTTTTAGCACATGGACTGAAGTGGGATTTTTGTGTGAACATGTTAATATTTTACAATCTCCCAGCCCCGGGAAAAGAGTTACGCTTGAAAGTGTTTGTTATGGACGAAAACAAAAAGGCTTCGACTTGCATCACTCTGTGTGTTACTCGAGCTGGTAACCTCAGAGGGATACACCGATGCAGGGGGAGAAGTTTGACTTTGTATGACGTGCCACTCGGAATTCAGTCTTTACAGATTCTCAGAAAATATGGCAGCTGGCACATTTTCTCAAAAGCTCGACATCGCCTCCTCTTAGAGAGAAATAACCGACGGGGGATGTCTCTGTTAAACTTCCCTTTGCAGCAGCATCGTCTGTTACTTGTCTCTGTGCTCAGGAGTCAGAAATAGTTTCTGTATGTTAGAAAAACCATCAGTATTATTGTGGGGGCGGCTGTGGCGTCTCCAGATCTGAAGGTTGGCGGATCGATCCCTTCCCGTCTACATGTTGAATTTTAGAAAGCCTGGGCGAGGTGGTTAGCACCGTTGCCTCGTAACAAGCAGCTGCTGGGGTTCTGTGTGGAGGTAGCATCTCCTCCCCATGCCTGTGTAGGCTCTGCGTTACCTCTGAGCTACTCTGTGCCAGCTGGGATAGGCGTCGCCCCAACCCAACCAGGACCCCATATTCGATAAGTGGACGAATATGGATGGAATATTATTGGCTTTTTAAAATGGTTTTCTTTATTGTTAGCTATCTATCGCTAATTTAAAAGACTCTCAACTCATGTCAGCCAAGGATGTGCTGCTCATGTTAGAGCCAAGCACATGCCGGGCATGCAGGGCCTTCGACCGACAGCGATTACAGCGAATGGTGGATACACACCCATTTGAAAGTAATGCTCTGCTATCGACCTGTCGCAAGTCTGAATGACTGTTGCCATAATGAGGTTTTAAGTTTGTCTGCATTTGTCGGCCAGTCTGATCAATCGCTGGACATTGTGTAGTTGACAATAAAAGCAGGGGATCAAATTGATGACACAATTTTAGGGCCCGCCGCATTTCGATCGAGGTAACGAAGCATTGGGAGGCAAAGCGTGACACGTTTGATTTATGCCCCCCTCATAGATGCTCTGATGACACTATCTCTTTTTGCTCGTGCTTTCCATCTCCCTAAGCATAATGAGATTTAGTGTTAAATGGTAGTTCTTTTCAAACAGCAGTCACAGTGGGGTTTGATATCTGGGTCTCTTGCAACTCTTAATTGTCTCCTGGGTAGTCGGTATCTCCCTCACGGTAAATGATAAATTGGACTGAGACATGTGTGGTCCTCACCCTCAGTATCCTAGTCTCCTGGGTAGGGGCTAAGAGTGAGGAGAGGTCTGCTTGATTCAATGGTAGCCCTCCTTCATTCCTCC
This sequence comes from Pelvicachromis taeniatus, assembly GCA_015108175.1. Taxonomy (NCBI): domain Eukaryota; kingdom Metazoa; phylum Chordata; class Actinopteri; order Cichliformes; family Cichlidae; genus Pelvicachromis; species Pelvicachromis taeniatus. Next base: position 22,621 of record VURO01027071.1, read on the forward strand.
TCTTGCGTCTCCAGAGGATCCCAAAGGGTTCGAGAACATAAAGTCCCCTGAGCGGCAGGCGGGCCGCGGAGGAGCTGTCTCAGCTTTCCGGGCCTTTCTGTTTGCCTTTCTGCTCAGACCTGTTTTTTAGCTCAGAAACAGCGTAGGGTAAGCATTGCAATTGTCTGTTTGCTCAAGCATTTTTCTTCCCTTACGCTGAAGGCAGCTTTGTAGCAGGGCTGTGATTGAGGGGGGCGAGTATAGTCATTGGCACTGATTACTGGCTCCATTAGGGTAAATGAATGGCCCAGGCTCTGGCAAACATATGAGGACAATGTGGCCAGTAAGAGGGTTTAATGCTAGGATCAGCACTGATGAATTACACCAATTAATTGACAATAACAGTAAAAAAGGGCGCTGTCCTTTCTTGCTTTGTAGAGCCCAAAAACGATATCTTCCTGTTCTACGGTAAGGGGCGTCCCGGAGTCATCCGAGGCCTGGATATGAACATCAAGTCCAGTGACGAGCACATGGTGCCAATCGAAGACCTGGTCAACCCTCGAGCCATCGACTACCACGCGGAGCTGGGACACGTCTACTTTGCTGACACCACAAGTTTCCTGATTGGGCGGCAAAAAATAGATGGAAGCAACAGAGAGACTATACTGAAAGATGGTACGTCCGAGTGCTTCGTTTGAAACTTTCACTCAGCGACAGTTAACATACCAAAAACACACATTCAGGTCACGCCAACAGTTTATAACTTACATTTATTACAGTTGTCTAAGCCTAACCCAAAGTTCTTCAATAATGAAACAACATTTATAAAATATTTGATGTATTTTATAAATACTGCTGAGTTTATGATCACAGTTGTGAATATATAGATAAAGGTATTTACTTGCATTTAGATCTATTTGATAGTTCTGGTGAATTCTTGTGTTGTAGAACTGGACAACGTTGAAGGAATCTCAGTGGACTGGATTGGGAATAACTTGTATTGGACCAACGATGGGTACAGGAAGACCATCAGTGTTGCCAGGCTGGACAGAGCTTCCCAGACCAGGAAGACTTTGTTGGAAGGAAATATGTCTCACCCTCGGGCCATTGTGGTGGATCCTCTCAACAGGTCAGAAAAAATTATATTACAAAGCAAATTTCAGTGGGACAAATTGTTGGAAAACACGGACCAGCGTGGGTGTGGTCTGTCTTCCATTTTTTCACGCCCTGACAGAAAGTGAGCGAAGCTATTCTCTTGCCGCTCGCACTCACATCCCGAAAGGGACTTTAACAAACTTCCCATCCAACCATTCTCAGCCGCTTATCCTTTTTCAGGGTCGCGGGGGGCGCTGGAACCTATCCCAGCAGTCTTAGGGCGAGAGGCGGGGTAAACCCTGGACAGGTCGCCAGTCTGTCGCAGGGCTAACACACATAGACAGACAACCAGTTGCACTCACAGTCACTCCCGCATTCACACCTATAGGCAATTTAGAGTTTCCAATTAACCTATCCCCACAAACCGCATGTCCTTTGGACTGTGGGAGGAAGCCGGAGTACCCGGGGAGAACCCACGCAAACACGGGGAGCACACTGAAAGATCCCGGCCTGATGGCCGAATTGAACTCAGGACCTTCTTGCTGTGAGGCAACAGTGCTAACCACCGTTAGCACTGTTGCTAACCACCGTTAGCACTGTTGCTAACGGTTAGTTTGTTTTAGCAGACATCTCCTGTGATTAATGATAACATATGAATAATTTTCATCAGCACGATTTAACAAACTTCAGAGTTAAAAATGTGTGCTGTTATGCTGTTGATTGCCTTTCTAGTGTGTTGCACAGAATTTAAATTGCCATCAGATTTTAGATCGAGTTGGTAACGTTATAATAACGACTGAACGTACGCACTGTTTTTGATTGATTTGGGCGAATCGTTTTGAAGAACTGGGTGAGGTTATATAAACCAATAAACCAGAGAGTTATAGCTGCTCTTATTAAACCATCTCTAATTTCTCTTGCTCGACATTATGTTTTTACATCAGCCCATATATGGCGGCACATATGCTTCGACGCCACGCTGCTGAATGGGTCTACTTTCTTGCACTAGCATAAATTCCCAAAGTTTCTTAAACTATTACTTTGCAGAAAGTGTTGGAAATAGTTTGTTTTAGCAGACATCTCGTGTGATTGATGATAACATATGAATAATTTTCATCAGCACGATTAAACTGACAGAGCATCTGTTTTTCTGAAAGCCCCTTGCACCGCCTTTAACTCACTCATCTTGTTCCCAGAACTACACCAAGCAGCTCATTAGCCACAATTAAACAATTTAACAGCTAATTCTGTGGAGTTTCTCAGGGACATTCATATAAGCATTTCTGTGCAGATTCATATAAGTTGAATTTTGCTGGCTGATTGGTAATTATCATATAGAGTTGATGCTGCAAAATCCAAATTCATTGAGTGTCTTAAGGTTCTTAAGGATTAATACTTTAAGGCTTAAATCGTATTAACACTCCCCAAATCCATTGCAGTCAGAGATTAGTTTCCAAGCCTCAAGGGATTGTTGCAAACATTTTGCTATACACAGCTGTTTCACTGCTATAGGGACGCGCAGCAAAGCAAAGAACAAAACGTACTCGTTCCTAGTTTTATTTTCCCCCCTTGTTGTAAACACTTACCTGCGGGTCTAAAACAGTCTGCCCTTTGCCTTTATTTCTCCCTCTCGCCCTCGCTCTCGACTCGAACGACGAAACTGATTCCAGCGTTACTACACGAGTCACGTACGCGTCGCCGTGCTGCAGATATAGAAGGAAATTGACGTTTATCTGAGGGATTAAAGAAAAAAATCATGTTTGTGTTACGCGTAAAGAACAAAACGTCGAACAGCTGATATGAGAACATAGCCTTGAACTTTTAAGGCTAATCAGGATAGCGTTGAGAGTTTCAGCGCTGACAGATATGCCACAGCAGCAGTGTTGGGGGTGGCAAATAACTGTGTCACTTTTTTCGTATAAGGATTAATAACTTTTACTCCAACCCTCCCACTGACAGCACAAATGATTAGAAGAGCTAGTTTTGGGCTTCTGAGGAAGCGTTCAGCCTGAACCCGACAGGCCTTTGATCTCTATCTGCTCTGCTGGAAGAGTCTCTTAAGGTGAAATGGAAGCAATTCTCCAACACATCTCTTGATCTCTTGCATCCTCGATTTTTTTCCGTGGTTTGCTACTTCTAGTCTGCGCTGACATGATTAACACTAACAGTGTCAACCTAATACAGTCATACCTAGAAACTGAATACATGTATTTATGAAATACACACACACACACACACACACTTGGTCAGCTCCTTAAAGGCTGCATGAGTGTGCAAACAGATGGATGGCACATTTATGGACAAAACCATTATGAAGGTGTCTTGTAAGGATTCGGTCTGCCTCAGCATTAACTGGAGCAGCAGTGCTAAAAAGAGATTCCCTAATTATTTGGTGTTTTCATGATAGCGATGTACGCTGGGCATTCAACAGGGCTGAGATGTAGTAACCGTGAAGGCCATGCATATGAGTCACATCATTTTTATATTCTCAAAGCTATGCAGTGACCCCTCATGCCAGAGGAGAGGAGGTATCCTTATCGTCTGATTTGAAAAGTCCCCCCACAGCATAACGGGGTGCTCGCTGCAGGGGTGGATGCTTTAGCTTTGCCTGCTTTAGTCAAATTTACAGTTTAGAGGCCTTGTGTGATAACGTGGCACGGTCTATACATTTTTTTAGCAAACAGTACGAGATAAAAAAAAAGACAAATTATTATAAACTAAAAAAAAGGCTGCAAAATATGAGTTTTTGGTCATGTTTGCTTATGGATAACTTGAAGAGAAATGACTGCGGATTTAAATGAAAATATGAAACGTGGAAAGTTCGGGTCTGTGTTTAAGTCAGCTGTGAACGCTCTTCTACCATAACTGTGAAAATGCTACGGCGTCTGGTTTCATGCCCGTGTTTGCCTGTCTGCATGTAGCCATATGTGTGTCTGCATGTTGAGTGGGGGAGCCAGGGCGCTGTGAATAATTCATGAGGTCGTAAAGATGACTTTGAGACAGTGGGAGTCTTCATTCAGCCCCATCTCTGATTCTGTTTCATCATCTCTTTGCCAAGCTCTCTATCATTGATGAGAAACAAGGGGCCACGTGGCTCAGCCAGGAATCCTCAAAGAGAAAATCTCTCGGGCACGGTTACTGGAGAAAAGACCTGTCGAATTATTGACCCAATCGTGTTTCACATACCGCCGGTCCGCTGGGAGCTGTTTTCTCCACATACACAAGCTACACTCAAGAACTTTGGTTGAAAACCGTCTGCCTTTGCCTTGGCGTGCAGTAAAGCTTAACTTGAGAAGCCTGAAATGTTTCTACAGCTTTGATGACTGAAGTCCAAACACGTGTCCGATTGTCTGCTTTTAAAATACAGGGACTCTAGTTTGTGTCTGTCTAATCTTCATTGAGGAAAACTTCAGATTTCTGACCTGGTGGACCCCGTCCTGATTTCTTTTGCATGTTTGTCACACTTGGGTGTTTTTTAATGATGATGTCACTGACTTTATTTCTCAGCTGTTTCTTTAGACCGTAGCTCCTTGGCTCTCGGTCATCCCGGTCGTGGTAGATGTTGAAAAAGAAGGTAGCCAAAAATGTTAGAACTGAAGAAGGAGGGGAGGTGAGATGACACGTCAGAAGACATGGGCTGTGTCTCAATTCCTAGGACGCATCCCTCGTGGGCCACATTTGTAGGCCGATTACGTCACAGCGACGCGACGTAGGCTGTCCTAATTCGTAGACTCCTACAAATGCGGCGGACAAATGCGGCCTTCATTTCCCCGAATTTGTAGGATGGGTCTGGTGTATCCTACTTGGCCCACCATATCCCAGAAGTCATAGCGCGGCCCAGCCAATTCCAGTTTCCACCACTGGCGGCAGCAACGGAGACGGTAAAACCGAGGATGTGGAAGCGGTAAAGATGGGAGCAGCTGGTGAAGGCTAGACCGTCCCATTTCACAAGCCTCTCACTTCCCGCCTTCTCGGCCTTCGGAGGACTCGGCCGACGCCCACGTTGGATGCCTCCGAGGAATTGAGACACCCATGAAGACATGCACTGAAAGGATTCACCAGGTCTGGCAGGAATCAGGGCTGGGTGTGGCAAGGAAACAGGAAACAGTTGTGGGTAACCGGGGGGGGGTAATGGGTTTTTCACTAAGAGTCAGGCTTTGGAAAGCTTTGTTTCCCTTAATAAATGAAATCATGATTTAACAACTGAACATGGCGGTTACTCAGGTTATCTTTGTGTAAGATAAAGACTGGTTTGAGCTGAAATATGCAAGCGTGAGAAATAACAAAAAAGAAAATCAATAAAAATCAGGAAGGGGATAAATACTCATTTTTTTCCCTTTAGCCCTGCATGTTATGTATTTGTCAGTACAGTTTGTGTTCCCTATAATGTTCCCTGCATGAATCAAACAGCATGTGAAAGATTCAGTGCTGGAGCCTCCCCATGGGCACTCAGAGCAAACCTCAGAAGACACTGTGACACGAAATAGATCATTTTGAGAGAAGCTTGCAGAAGCATGCTGTCACATCTTCTGATTGATAAGTAATCAAAGCAGGAGGTTGCTTGTAGAGGGAGCAGCGAGCAAAACCATTTAACATCAGCATGTCAGATAGCGAGGGCAAAGATGAATGGGGCTGAAATGAACTGCTCAGTTTGAATATGCGATGTGATCAGCGGAGAACAGGTTATGATCTACAAACGCCACCAATGCAGTGAGTCATGTGCGGTACGGTGTTCGCTTTATCTTGATGTTGGAACTGTATGTGTGTGTGGTAGCTGGATGTACTGGACTGACTGGGAAGAAGATGAGGTCAACGACAGCATAGGGCGGATAGAAAAGGCCTGGATGGACGGATCCAACCGCCGCATTTTCGTCACCTCCAACATGCTGTGGCCCAACGGGCTGACCCTGGACCACAGCAGCAGCACGATGTACTGGTGCGACGCCTACTACGATCACATTGAGAAGATCCACCTGAACGGGACGGGAAGAATGGTATGTTACGCAACAGTCACGCAGAGTAGCGCCGATAGGTTGGAGATGGAGGGGGCTTTTTTGTGGGGATGATCTCAGCTGGCTGTCAGACTGAGTTAGTCCGCCTGTGAGGTCTGATGGTGGGCCAGAAGGTGGACTTTAAATCACCGTTTAAGTTCTTGTTTGGAGTCATTTGCTCTGTTTTTGGTTTGTAGACCAGCTCATTCTCTTTTTTTTTTTTAGAAAAATTGTGTTTGGAATTAATTTGCAGCTACGTTGTCGCCATGTTAACGTCTAATCGACTGTGGATAAAAGCATCTGTCGTCTCTGGTCAGTTGTACGGCGATTTTCTGTGCACGCTTCTTGCTTTTCAGGGTTAAAGTGTCGATGTTCGCAGCAATGCGATGACAGAAACCTGCTCCTCTTCCCACAACAAGCATCCGTTCATCCCCAACTGCTCCCGTCGACTCGAGCAGTACTGGCATATCACGCTAATTAATTATTTGCAAATGCTATTTAATCGATGCCAAGATTCTAGCAAACATTATTATAGCAGACATTTCTGTGTGAATACATTTGTGCAGTGAGATAGAATCACATTCATCATAGACTGCGATCAAATAGTCTCGAAGCCTGTGTTCAAACAGCTCGAAGCCCGTTTGAGATGATCGCTTCGTCTGTTGCTGACGGTGACTTTCTGCAGCTCTCCTGACCGTCCTGAATGTCTGCTTCCTGTTGCAGGTGGTGTACAGTGGGAAAGAGCTAAACCATCCCTTCGGAATCTCTCATTATCGCAATTTCATCTTTTGGACCGAGTACATGAACGCTTCGGTCTTCCAGCTGGACTTGTCCAACGGCGATATCACTCTGCTGCGCAGCGAGAGACCGCCGCTGTTCGGCCTGCGCGTCTATGATGCACAGAGTCAGCAAGGTTGGCTGCTTCCTCTTCATTTAGTCCCGTGCCACCGGAAATAGAACCCCCCACCCGTGAATCCACACATTTATAGCCCCTATAGCGCTTTTCTTGGAGAGCACTTTATATGATGTATACACCAGAAAGTTACGTATATGCCTATCGCTCTCAGATTTCATGGTATAAACCGGCACATTGATCAGCAGTGACAGTAGCTTTCAAATCACTTTGGGCTCCACTTTATGAAGTTAAATAAGATGACCAAGGTCTGGATGTCTTTGCTCTCTTCTGTAACAAATGATGATGGATTCACGCTGTTAGCATAGAAGAGATAGCAGAGGCATGGCGCATGGCTGTCAGCAGAGGGCTTCGCCGGCCCTCACAGGAGCTCTTTGTTTTTGTTGCAGCTTCACACTGAGCGAATGTTGACTGACTGTTGTGTGGCTGTGAATGCAGAGGGCATTGCAGGGATTTTAAAATGTCTGTACTGTACTCTAAAAACCACACACTAGGACATTGAAGTGGCTGGTTGCTGTATGCACAGCTCACGCCATGCAGAGAATTTGCTGGCCGTTTCTCTTTTGTTTATGCCACTGAATAGATTAATTGGCTGTCCGCTACTCTGAGTCTCACTGATTGGCTCTTACAAAACCCAAAGCTTTATCTCATTGGCTCAGGCACTGCCTTTGGGTTCTGTGTTAAATGAAAGTGACAAAGGTGTCTCGTGCCTTAACTTGATATGTGACTTTTTTTTCGATTGGAGAGTGTCAGCTTTGTCCTGAAAGACAAATTATTCCTCCGAGAATGATAAAAATGTCAAATGTCTTTCACCCACACCGTTCCCAATAATTCACTTGACGTACGCTTATAGATCTCGCGGCATACACCTGGCATGTCTCTCTATTTGAGGGAAAAGCTTTTGTACCAATGAAATGATTTATTTTAAAGGGATTCCAGAAAAAAAGGGGGGAAACAAGAATAATTCGGAGCTTAAAGTGAGCTTAGAAAATGTAGCTTTAAATGAGCTGTGTTTGGGATCTGTTTCTCCAGGTGACAACGCATGTAGTGTGAATTATGGGGGCTGTAGTACCCTCTGCCTCGCCATCCCAGGAGGGAGAGTGTGTGCCTGCGCTGACAACCAGGTTCTGGAGAAGAACAATGTCACCTGTGCAGGTAGGAGGACATAATGAATCAGACAGAACACGCGCCCTAAGATCACGTCGTCTCAGTATACTGTGATTCTGGCTGCGTCCTGTGGGACACGCATCAGACAACAGCCTTGTCTTTGCAAGTCTGCTAATAAACAAGTAAATACAGCTGAGAGAGGATCCCAGTGGGCTTCCCAGTGAAACATTAACACGTTGCGCATGCTATTACAGTTACGCCTATAATTTTCCTTTAACACGTATTTCTTAGAAGGTCCGGTGTTAAAATGACGTTTTCTCACTTGTCTCTCTCTCAGAAGCTTCCAGCAGTAGTTTAGAGCCACAGCGATGCCGAAGTGATGAGTTCCAGTGCCGTAATCAGCGGTGCATTCGGGCCTTGTGGAAGTGTGACGGAGATGATGACTGTCTGGATGGGAGTGACGAGGAGCTCCAGAGCTGCTGTGAGGATCTCCGAATTAGTCTGCAGGCAACACACTGCATGCTAGCATGAAAAATGCACTGTCTAAACACACACTGTACACACTTGATGCGGCCAAGCAAGCAAAGCCGGAGCTGTTCAGGGCTAATTCCCTCTAGCTGTCGGCTGTTCTTAAATGTCACTGAATTGGGGCTGTAAAGTGCTCCCCCTCCTCCACGCTGTGCTTTGTACATGCTTTCTGCGTAAACTCGATGTTAGACGGTTAAGTATGGAATTTATTTTTTATTATTATTTTTGTTCAGAAGGCAGCAGCAGGTCTTAAATACAGACCAACCCAACGCCTACCCCTGACTCGGCGGGAAGTCGTGAACGTTGCCGTGATTTATGGTGCACTGGGCAGAGTTACACTATACAGAGAAACCTTCTCATTTCTTTACTATGATTAATGAGTGATGAGGCTTCATGAGTTAGAATTATCAAAGTGGAGTTAATGTTAAATAACAACGTTGGGGAAAAATATGAGTAGGTTGGCGGGTAGTCCCGCTGATTTTTTTTATTATTTTTTTTACGTGAAAGTCGCCTCAAATAAGACAAAAACCGAGGCACTAAAACCAAAATGCAACCACAAATACACTTAAGACCTCTAAAACTGATACAGAGACTCCATTACTCTCAATGAAAGGATGAAGCACCAAGGAGAAACATCAATGAGATGCCTCACACTCTGAAACATTATTATTCCTTTTATGGTTTTTAGTGCGGCTCGCTGTTGCATCAGTATGAAATTAGTTGCATTGTGACCTTAATTAAGTCTCACTGAAAAACTGCAGTTTTAAACGCGGGAAAGAGGAGCTTTTATAATTCAAGTCTGATATTAAATAATATTAAAACTGAGAAACTCTCGGATATGTCCCAAGCCAGTCGTGAAGACGGCAGCCAGATCTATGATGTTTTAAAATAAAGCCGATTACAGTCTGGTCTTTCCTTCAGTCAATTCAATTCAATTCAATTTTATTTATATAGCGCCAAATCACAACAACAGTCGCCTCAAGGCGCTTTACATTGTAAGGTAGACCCTACAATAATACATACAGTGAAAAACCCAACAATCATATGACCCCCTATGAGCAAGCACTTTGGCGACAGTGGGAAGGAAAAACTCCCTTTTAACAGGAAGAACCCTCAGGCAGAACCAGGCTCAGGGAGGGGCGGGGCCATCTGCTGCGACCGGTTGAGAGAAGGAAGACAGGATAAAAGACATGCAATCCACATGTTTCTGACCAGCTGTATCTGTTAGTGTAGCTAAGCGGCTCTGCTGTTTGATAGCTGGACTTTACACTGATTGAGAGTAAAATGTGTACCTTATGAACCTTAAAAAATATGTATTTGAATTATTCATACAGCTGGACTGGCAAAATCTGTTAAACCACTTCTAAGCAAAGCAGCTTCTCATTTCAGCGTGCGTCGAACCAGAACTACAAAAAAGAGAGCCTGCAGTGTCGATGAGGTTTCTCTCCAGTGATGTAACTTTAAGGTTTCCGTCACTTTAGCATGTGAAGCTCACGGTACCTGACAAAATGAGGTTCATGCATGTTTTTGATTGGCACAGTGCGGTCTCGGCGTCAGATAATTATGACCTTTGCTTCTGCAGTTCCCTTCCCTCCACCCTTATTAAAGACCAAATAACTATAAAATATCACAGGTCAACAGTTCAGCTTCTTTTTAATCCAGTTCACAGACTGCTCATATCAACAGCTAAAATTCCTCGAGGCCAGTCACGTCAGCGGTTCATCGACTGTCTGAGTAACTCTCGACTGTCCTCGCGTGTGCGCTGTCTGCAGTTTAGATCCTGCCACATGTGTTCTGTGTACACAGCGTCCCATCATCTCGCTCAGAGTGTCTCCCGTGATGCTATTTCCACTGCGTTCAGTATTTGTCAGATAAATGATCGGTCATTTTTCGCTCTTGTGTTTGATCATGTCGTTTTATCTTCCCACACAGCCACTGATCTACTTTTTGTGCGGTGAACTCTTTGCAGATAACCACACTTGTCCCCTCGATCAGTTCAAATGCAGCAACAATCGCTGTATCCCCAAACGATGGCTCTGCGATGGAACCAACGACTGTGGCAGCAGCGAGGACGAGTCCAACGGCACATGCTCAGGTACGCGCGGGACTGCTTTCACGTCGGGGTTCGATTCTTCGAGTTTTGTCTGCTGTTTGAGGGAGTAATCCGTCAATCGTGTGCCATCTGTCAGCGCTGCTCGTCTGCGCTGGCTGGTTCATTCTCAATCGTTTCACATTTTCTCAAATATCATCAATTCTGTGAATAAATGCTGATGCGAAAACAGCGACTTCAGGAAAACGTAGCGTGGTTGTAACTCTAATTGTCTTTTGGGAGATTGGTGCGCTTCTCCGATCAGTTTCGAGGGCTGTTAAGATATATAAACTTTAAGCAGCTGCACAGTAGGCCATGAAACATTTTTCTCTGACATCTTTTGATAAAAATGTTCTCACTTCAAATGTGCTTTATTCTCTGAGACTTGAACACTGGTGTCAGGTGCTGTCGAGGCAGCCGTCACTATAATATTGTGAGGCTCTGAAGGCGCTGCGGTACAGTGTAATCAATCTCATTGTTTAAGGGTGTTCTAGTATCAAAGACTTGGAGCACCTACGAGAGCCAATGGCGTGTCTGTCGAGAACACTTACAGCAGAGCGCATTAGTCGTACTTCTCCGGAGCGTTTTATCCTCAGAGGATCGATCGACGAGCGTCAGCCAGAGGATGACGAATGTTCCCTCGTCGCTGGATTGACACGCATATCCCACATCAGCAAGACATCAGTGGCGTGCTGTCACGTGCATGACCACCAGCACGTAACTGACGGCCCATCAGCAACAGCACGTTTTCCATCAACCGCGCGATTGAGTGATAAAGGGTTTGCGCTGGCCTTACATTGACATTTCGGTGATCTAGTGAACATTAGAGTGGTTGTGCACACTCTACACTGACTTATGCAGGTGCGATTGAATTAAGTGGCCTCTTTCCTCTTACTCAGCCCAGCCCTGTCAAGCAGACCAGTTCTCCTGCCAGAACGGACGATGTATACCTCGCAGTTGGAGCTGTGATCGGGAGGACGACTGCGGGGACATGTCTGATGAAATATCATGCGGTGAGTCACGCGCGGCTTTTCACCAGACGCCACTCAAATGTCACTCTGCGTGTGACCCGTGACATTTGTCTTGGCTCGGTTTCCTTAACACGCAACATAATGATTTCATTAAACACAAATAAGAGCATTTGGGGTCATTTTCAGTGAGGATGTGTGGTTTACGTCTCACGCTTAAAAACACTGAGATGTTTTGACTCTTCCTAACACGTTCAGGGCTGAAATTTCCAAAATCTCTTTACAAATGTCAAAATGTATACGATGCAGTTCCCACTACGAGCTAAAAATATGTGCTAAGCAGTTCTCACTTCATAATTTGTTCTGCTGTTTTCACATTACTCTTTAATAGCACACCATAGGGGAAATAGAAAAAAAAATCTTTCCATTTGACGTAAATGTTGCTGTTGCCTCATCACAGCAAAAAAACTCAACCAATGTGACAAGTATGAAAGCGATTTATGTAAAACAAATCAAACCAATGCAAAGCCTGCTCTATCAACACGGCTCGTGCAGTTTGGATGTGTGTAATGCTTCCTGTGGAGCTGCTGGAGGTTCAAAGACAAAGGAAGACTGATGCAGGGTGGCTAGCAGGAAGGCACAGGTGAACAATGTCAGCCAGCTGCCTGCTGAGGTTTTGGGCAGCTGCTTGAATACAGTGGCTCCGGCAATGGCAGTGTCGGTCGGTGTCGGCCCTTGTTCAATCCCTTTAGTGTGGCTGCTTCCCAAAAGTAGCAGCTTAATGTCCACTGGCTTTGATTTGGATAATGAGAGTAGAAAGAACGCGATTCTGATCTGCTGGCCGTCCCAGTTTTAGTGGCAGTTTCAAGACAGAAGATACTCTGAAAACATTTTCCAACAAAAAGATCACAGCTGCTTATGCATTTTTGTGACTTTTTAGAAATGCATTGCTTTATCCAGTGGGCAGACACACGTGCTATTCAGTTACTGATGCCGTGTTCTTTGGACCAAGACCCAGACATGTCCTCACAAATGGCAACAGCTTAGGTGGGTGGTGCTGGGTTAGCGGTGCTGGGTTAGCGGCACACTTTTATACAGTAGCTCACTGTTCTGCAGTCATGTCTCAGTGGTATTATACAATCTGTCAGCTTCACTTAGTAAAAGTTGTACTCTGTGTTCTGGGCTAATCCTAGAAAGCATAATAAAAATACATGGCATGCCATTATGGCCTGAGCGTTTTGAGCCCTTTGAGTGCTTTGAAGATGTATTTAACTTTTTATCATGCCAGAGGAAAGAGTGTCTGCAGCTACAAAGTTCGTACGTTTTCATCAGTGATGCTGAATTGGAAACATACATTTAAAAGAAGGGGGTAAAGGTTTTAAGACTCGCTTTAATGGCTATTTGTATGAAATCAGCCTTTAACAGTGATTGATGTGTGCCAAATGCTGCAGTGTCGCCTCAGCCTCCCTTTGTGTGTCCTAAGCCGCTTCAATACGCAGTCACAAACAGCCAGGGTGTAAGCAGTAATTAAAGTTCATGCTCGGCTTCATTCAATCATAATCAAGCTGTGCAGCAAAACATATTCTCTGCCGTGCTGCTGTCTGAGCTTCCTCAGGCATTACTTCTCTGCAGGCGCAGCTCGGTGCAGCTCTGGCAGCTCACTGAGCTTCAGTGGAGCTACTGTGGGTTTAGGAACACCTGAAGCTCAGTGGTGGTCGCCTTAGAGATTGATGCTAATTTGGATTTTGTTTGTCAGTAGTTTAGTAGTTGTCACACACCGTCTTCTACTGGGCTCTCCGTTCACTCGCAGCTCTGCTCGCCGACATTATTTATGGATGCCCTGTTTTATTTTTAACAACGCTCACTGTTTACTCGAAACCTTCATCATTTATGTATGTCTCGTCTTCATTTTTAACCAATGTTAAATTCCAGCCGGTCGTGTGCTGTCGCTGAAACCTGACATGTTTGAGGAGAGTATCCTGTAGGATAGAAATATTATATGTCTCCTCTGCAGCGCCTCAAAGTATTCCAGTCAGCTGCAGCACACGCCGACAAATCATTTCAAATATAGGCTTGTGTTTTATACTATAGTCAATAAAGCTTCAGGCATCCAGGATATACAATATCTCTGAATCAGAAACACGACTGGTGTCTGATGGGAATAGAAACGTTAACCTGACGATGTCATGGTGTCGTCAGCACAGAGAGTCCGCTGGAAACTGTTTGACAACGCTCGACTTATTCAGGCTTTTTCTGATTGTGCTGTCGTGAAATGTCATGTTTACCTGAGGCCTGTAAAGTCTGAGATGGAGCTCCGGGACACTGTCTGATCTGGGACGTCCACTCCTGGAGAGACTGTCTAACACCAGTGCTTTTATATTACACACCTGCTGATGACCAGTTCATCAGGTGAATGTGGTTTTTTTTTCTGCTACCATCTCGACTGAAGCAGTCTTGGTGTCTCGTAGTCTGAGACTGAAAGTTTGTCATCAACAGAAAGAGTCACAAGGCTCAAATCTGCTGAAGAAAATAACCATAATAAAAGCTAGTGTATTTTGTTTTATTCAAACGTTATGTTGCTTTTCTTCCATCACTTTAATCAGACAGCTTTTTTCTTTTTGGTCAGATAATAATGCACTTTGTCACTGTGAAAATAGGTAAAAAACTAAAGTGATGAAACGGCTAACCCAAGAGTCCCAAATGAACCCAATTGGGAATCTCTGGAAGATCGCCAAGGTTAAAGCTATTACTAAAACCTCCCTACGGTTACCAACGGTTACCAATCTGCCGTAGAGACGGGAAGATTAAACCTGAGCGTTGTGAGACACTGGGAACATCCTGCAGTCATGAATGTGTGAAAGTCATTACGATAAAAGCCGACCAGTACGTTTCTTGCTGGGTCTTGTAGGCAGGACCTGTCAGTAGGTATATTTAAAGTCCAGCTT
>VURO01027075.1:1553-13478 GCA_015108175.1 Pelvicachromis taeniatus
CATTATTTTTTGACATGTTTGTTCAAAACAAACACTCCACTTGATATTATGTTTCTGTTAAATAAGTTATACAATAATAGATGTGGGAGAAACATTAGTGACTCTAGATTTTTATTATGACCCTTGCAAAAATGTTTGTTTTGATGGAAATGGAGGTTCTTAAGAAGAGGAAACATATTGATCTCAATAAATATGCAGGAGATGAACGCCAATGCAAATCGAATGCAAAAGTAATGTTGATGTTTGATAGCTGTTATCGTTGCTCCTCTAATGGCACATAATGTGTCTACACAGTAAATCCTAATTGTCCAGCAGCTCTAAACACCAGGCCTGCCCCCATTTCTAAGAGACTAATTGATTTTAATGTGTTTTACAGAAGGAAAGAACATCTGATATAATAAAAAATGTGAAAATTGATGGGTTGCACGTACAGCGGTCTTCTCATTCAGTTTTACACTAACTTAGGGAGCCTATAACAAATATTTTACAATAATACTGAATAAATTAACAATGTAAAATAAAAGGCTTGCCTATGTTATATGCGGACTGAAGTAAACACATCATCTCAGTATCAACATTCTCATTTCAATTGGAAATCTCTGTATAAATGCTTCTGTTCATTGTGATCTCAAGGAAGATTAAACTGTATAGAACTGACAGAGAAGGTAAATGTTGTAGACAAAATGTGAAATGCCAATTGGTCCATTATAGTTATAGATAGGCCTGATTCTTATCATGAAAAAAACAACAACATATAATTGCTACTTATAAAGGAATTAATCATTAATCACCGACTAGTCAATATACAAAAAAAACCAGTTATTTTTTGTGTGTGACTAAAAGTTAACAACATCCATCCATCTTTTTCCTCCCATTTTATTCAGGGTCACAAATGGGCTGGAGTCAATCTCAGCTATCATAGGGGAAGAGGCGGGGTACGCCAGGGGCAGATGACCAATCAGTTGCTATCACAGAAGCAGACAGTCATTCACATTCACACCTAAAGACGATTTAGAAACGTCAATTAATCGAACATGCATTTCTGGACTGTGTGAGGAAGCCAGAGTACTCAGAGAAAACCCACTCAAACACAGGAAGAACACACACTCCACACAGAAAAGCCCCAGCTGGCCAGTGGATTGTAATGGATTTGAAGACCTTCTTGCTATGAGCCAACAGTGCTAACCAGTGCACTGCAGGATGATAGTAACCTCTTGTCCTCAATTCCAGCTTTATATATTTAACTGGGACTAAACTAATGTAGCTTTGATTGAGCCACAGATCAAAATCATCCTTACATAGTTCATACCACTTTAAGATAGTGTAACTTTGCTGCAACTCTTCATCTCAGCCATTGAGCTCCTCAACCTTTAAGCCAGCTTTCTTCAGATTTGTAGAGCAGTTAAAAGCCTGATGAGATTTTGTCTTACAATGGCCTTATTTTGTTGAAACTTTGGTCATGTTTAAAATGGGCATCACAGTTCTAATGGCATTAAAATGATGAGAGGTGACAAAAGTACAGACATTTAGAAGTAGAGAAACTAGTGTTAAAAAAATGCTCCAGTAAAAGTTAAAGTACTGAAACAACATTTTACTCAAGTGAAAGTGAAAAAGTACATGCTTAGAAATGTACTCAAAGTAAGAAAGTATATTTTTACCACCTAGTTTTTATTAATGTCATTAGTGTAAACAGGAACACTGACTTTACTTGGCATTGGTGTTATGAAGCTAAAACCAATTTTAGTACTTCATGAGCAAGTTTTGTTGTGCGCGACCTTGACGCTCAAGTCCACACACCTCTATAGTTCATATGTGGAAGATCTTTATGCACTTCTTCTTCATTAAATCTTCATGTTTATGGAACGATCTGTATGGGTATGAATTCATTTACCTTCTGCTATCCTTGTCCCTCATTTGTCTGAACAATCCACCTTTCACTTTGAGGGCTGAGCCAAACTCCTGTGTCAATTTTAATCCATGTGTCAATTCAAAATCCAAAGGTTATTCTGACTGACTTTTTATAAAGTCAAAACATAAACTTTAAAAATTGTCCCCACATTTTTATTTCATAATTTGTTGTCATCACCAATGGAGATAATGGCGAGTCAATTGGGGCCAAGTGACGGGGCATGATGGCGCACTCTTCCTTTTCACATAGTTGTCAGTCTGATTATTGGATGCTTCATTCTAGACTGAGATGTTCTTGAAAAAGAGAAAAGGACTCCTTTCCAAAGCAACAACCTTGGACAAAGATAAAAACAAAAAAAAAGCAAATAAGTATGTTTAATACCCATTCATAGCCACGTGGGATCTATATATCTATCTATGTCTATTACTAACAATGCCATAAGCATAAGCTGGTGCTTTAGTTGATTTTCAATCATGTGTCTGTTGGAGCCCTAAGCAAAAATTTACTGGTGGCTCATTCATCATCGTTATGCTATAAATAATCTGACATCAACATTTCCTATAAAACAACAGGTAAGACATCGCTCTAGAAATGGCAAAAAACATTTTTATTTTGGTAACAATGCCCAAGACCAAGATGACTGTTTATAAAGTGTTAATACTGTAACGACTCATTGATCCTGGAGGGCTTCCACATTTCTTCAGCCTGATTGTTACTCACTAACTTGACTGCTGGAGACTCCTGGAGCACACACTTGACTCGGTCACATCGAGTTGGACACACCAGGGTGCTTTACCAGCTGAGTTCATTAATGTTAAATGTCAAGTAAGGAAAAGAAATAATGTTATGCTAGTGGAAGTTTCTTATCAAAATCTTTCTCCCCCATAGTTAAGCCTAGACTAATAGATTATTTGTATTTGATTAGATTTAATTTTTATTATCTGCACACCTCTGTCCTGCTTTCCCCCCTCACTTCCTCCTTTTCTTTTTCCAGAATGATAACCTTCTTTACTGTCCTTGAGTGGCTTTTATTGTTATCATTCAATTTGTTTAATTAGAATCATGCAGGGTATTTGTCAGGTGGGACTCCTTAGGGAGGGCGGGTTTCTCTTGCTGTCATTGCAAACTTTTCACATTGCCACTCTTTGTAATTTAAAGTTTGTCAGCCAACTGTCCCTCAATATATATGTTATTCCTTCTGGTACAAAGTTTGACATCATTGAGTATTTTCAAAACTAATGATGGTTAATTTTATTTTAATCGCATTCATCTGGTCGCAAACCCAGTACAATTAACTTGGATCTATTGTTGTTTAACCTGATTTTTATGATAGTAAAACTTTTCACCAATAACTTTTCAGCTGTATACCCCCAAACACCCAGTAGTGCTTCCTGGAGAATGTCAAATCCTGAAGCTTATTACTAAGTAGCCCCGAGACCTCGATTTAAGATAAGCCTCTCCTGGGCTTCCTTGCTTCTGAGCCAGCTGTAATCAACCCTGTCTGTTCTCTGGCCATCACTCTAATGGGGACAAAATCTCTCCTCTCACCTCAAACTTCTACAGAGGACATTTTATCGGGTGATTCACATTTTCCTCGGGTGTGCCCCTCTTATTACTCCAGTATCCTTTGTCCTCTGTGTCTGTGCCAAAGCTTTGCCTTTTGTGATTTTGGAGCTTGCTTCACCAGGCGCTGTTTGTGAGTTGTGCAGAAAGTGTAACTCTGAATCGGATCCATGAGTGAGCAGCGAAGAAAGTCAGAGGGGACAAATTCGCCAGAGTCCTGGCTGCCCTTTCTGTTCAAGTGTCTAGTTGGAAACAAACATGATTAATGTGTTGTTGTCAGGGTTTGTATGAACGTAATGGAGGCACTGCAAGAGTAATAAAAATACGTACACCCAAACAATGAGAAAGGATAATGTGGGGTTTGTAGTGTAGCAGAGAGAGAATAGTTTAATACTTTTCTTGTGGCTTGTGGCTAGATAGTTATTCAGTTACTTCCCTTTTGTGGCATGCATGTTCTTCATTTTACGTTCAGTAACAGAAAGGTGATTTGGGCAGTTATATGCAGCAGCTGCTTCTAGAAGCCGTGCACATCTCTCCCCCTCACTTCCTCTATATGCATGTATTCATTATGATCGAGGTGTATATTTGTCTCGAGATTGCTCCATCGCTCATCTTCTCAGCAGACATAAATTTGGTGTCTATCTCTTCCGTCTGCCCTCCTTCCCTCCGTGGCATTTTTCCATGGTTATTATTCACCACGTGTCTTGTCCTAAAAAGTTTTCTCACAGCAGTGGGCTCATCTCCCACATAGCTGTCATTTTAATGGTTGTTTGTTCAATAGGGAAACAGGTACTAACAGGGGAAGGTTATTATCAATGTCACCTTTCGCCCCATTGTAACTGCTCATTGAGGACTGCACTCAGAAAGCTGGGCTGGTAGATTTGTAGCCTAGAGAGAGAATGAAATGTAGGCTGGTGCTGCACTGTAGGGCTCTTTGGCTGTCTTTCTCCTTCACCTTTGCTATGATGCAAATTTGTAATTTTCCTCAGGCAAGCAAGGCCAGTCCCTGCGAACTTAATTTTTTGGAATGGAGACTTCATTTACACTCGTCATACTTCAATACTCTCTGCACCTTTCAGTCAAGTCTATTAAATGCTTCTCTATTGCCCTCTTGTGGCGTCCGCACTTCTCTGCATCAACACTTTTCACTTTCAGAGTGAAACATGACTACAGAAGTATAGCAGAGATACAGCTTCCCTTTGGTGGTAGCAGGAGGGAGGGTTTCGAGTTTGAAGACTGGGAGCTTTCTGTGTGGAGTGTGCGGGTACACCCATTGCCTGGATGGGTTCTCTCAGGGTACTCCGGGTTTCTCCCACAGTCCAGACATGCTTATGACGTGTATAATTGGAAAAGAACAAATGGAAGGATGGAACAGTGGTAAGGCAAATCATAATAAGATTCACTTCATTCTCATTTTTAGTTTCTTTTAGAGAGTTGTGTACATATTTTAAGAGCGCACACCACAGTGTCACATTTGCATTATATGGGGCTAGGCTTGGATATGAAATAAGATATTTTGATGGATGGATGGATTATATTTATATAGTAATACAATACAACAGTATTTGGTGCATGTTTATTGAGACTGGTCAAGTTCTAATTAGCTCTAATTTTAGTTCATTGATTGTTTTGTTTTTTTCACTCTTACTTTTGGTTTCTCCAGTGTTCCTTCAGTCTCTATCCTGAAGTATCGCTGGGCAAAATACTAAACACAACATTTTCCCTGAGTGGATCTCCCTCTGTGTGTGTGTGTGTGATAGTTAAATATATATGCCTTTAAGAATTTTTTTAAAAGGCATATATAAAGGTTGAGTGAATTTGGCTTGTAGTGAAAAGTGCTTTGACTGCTAAGTTAAAATAGAAAAGAGAACATGAAGACCAAATACATTTTTTTATTGAATTGTCTGTATTGGAAAACGTAAAAATGAAACTTTACATAGCTTTAAACATTTCATGCAGGACTGCGGTAAGAATATAGACTAATGCTCAAACGCTAGAGCCATATAAAAACATTACATCTACTCTAAATATAAGAAAAAACAATACAAAAACATCATCATGTAAACATTATTAAATGACTGTTCGTTTATGATTTCTTAAAAGCTTTAGAGTAACACAGGTGCAGTTGTTTATCTCTCGCTCAGTCACTCAGGCTCTGATTATTCTTAGCACCACCGTGATTAGATTTCAAGATTCAGTTGTGAGTGCGGTTACAATTAGCTGCCTTTTGGTTTCTTTTCATATTATAACCTGACAAACCATCATTATTTCAGTGCAGATTTAAAACCTTTCCATTGTAAAAACTGTATAATAATGGGCTTAGTGGAACCCCTTTATGCCTGCAAAATATTTACTCTTCACTGTTTTATAATTCATTGTCCATATAAAGTACACTAATTCAGAGCGAAGGTATCTCCTCGTCTCTCTGCTGCCTCTAAACTCTGCTCTGTTGGCTCTGCCTTGGAGGTGCAGTTTTTCAGTTCACCTTTCAGCTCAGACAGCTGCTGAGCATGGCTAGAGAGAGTCCCACTGACTTGCAGCAGGAGACCATTTGATTGTCTCTCCAGCTCCTCCCTGATTCTCTCCAGGTCATCTGCCAAGTAGTTTAAGCCCTTACACTGGTCCTCTACGCTGGTAACCCGCCCACCAACCTCAGTTACCTCTTTCTGGACCACCATTGCTGATCTCCGGCATCCCCGTACCTCTTCAGCTAGCCTTCTCTTCATCTCCTGCAGCTCACCTTTAAGCCGGGTCAGTCTGCGTTCACCTGCCCCAAGCATGGAAGCCTGATGTCCAACCAGCTGCACTACGCCTTTTATTTGCTGGGCCAGACGAGTCTCTCTTTGATGCCAGGAGCTGTTGGCTTCACCAACCTGGTGGACCACTGTCCCCAAGGAATCCTGGAGTCCTCTCAGTGTGAGGTTAACTGAACGCACATTGAATTTGAGGATTGTTAGCTCACCCTGGATGGAAGAATCTTGCTCTGCTTGTTCCTGCTGCACCCTGAGGGTCAGATGCTTTAGGATGTTCTGCAGTGTAACATTGAGTCTGTTCACCTGGTCGCCTTGCATATCCAGTACTTCCTTCACATTTTGCTCCAAAGCCAGATTTTCACTTGGCACAGCAGAGTCTCCTTGGATGGTAACTGATGGAGGTGAGGGACATGAAGAGGTGCAGAGAATTTCCAAACTGTTGAGGTGCTTTTGAATTCTGTCCACGTCTACCTCCAGTCTGCCTCGGAGTGACTCCAGCTCTGTCTCCAGAGTGGGAACAATGTGATCCTCCATGGCAGTGGCATTACCCAGCTCTTCCAAAGCTGTTAGCAAACGACACTCCAGATTCCTCAGCTTAACCTCCATTTTGGCCTCCAAAGCTTGTCCAGTCACATCTCTGTCTGGGACACCACTTGTCCTTCCAGACTCATCACTTTTGATCTCCTCAGTGAGGTTGAGCTTGGCCTCTACATATGCCAGACGCCCCTCCAGCATTCCTTCTATGTGGTCCTTGTGTCCACCCAGCTCCACTCTCAGATGCTCCTGGGACTGGTTGAGGCCTGCCATTGACCTTTCTAGCAGCTGCACCCTTTCGATAAGTCCACTCATCCTACCACAGCAGCTCTCGGTACCATTAAAACCATTGATCTGTGCTTGGAGCTGTCTCAGCTCTGTTCTTAAGCTGATGGTACTTTCCTGCAGAGCATCCTCCATCTGCTCCTGCCGCTCACTTTGCTGCTTCTGGCACTGACGGTGCACATCCCCAGCTTTCTCCTTGCATTGGTCCTCTGCGCTCTCCACACGCTTCTCAAACCCATCAAGAATTTCTGTTCTGGCTGTGCTTAATTTGACATCCATCATTTTCTCCATAGCATCTCCAAGTTTGCCATTGGAGTCTGATACCAGAAGATTTATGATACCTGTTCTATTAGAAATCTTCTTCAGTGCTCCATCATGCCTCGTCAGTGTCGCTTTGAGTTCCTGCATCTCAGCTGTCTTGGCTTGCAGCTCAGTCCTAAGCTCTTCAACCCTTTCATTCAGTGGTGTGAGACCTGGAAAAACATGTCTACCATCTAGACCTCCTGTGTCAAGGTCTCCCCCAGGAATTTCTACAAACCCTACAGTGGATGGATGAGAGGCTACATCTGGAGGTGAAACAGGACCAGTACCAGGGGTAACAGAGAGCAAAGCTGACAGCATCCTGTTTGCATCCTCTCTGAGCGAGGTTCGCAGACTTTCCTCTAGCCCATTCACAGTTGCCCTCAAATTATCCAGACCCTGGTTTAGACGCCGCACATCCTCCTCCATATGAGATATCCGCTCCTCCGTCTCACTGTCAAGAGCATGGCCTTAAAAGATAAAGAGATGCTATTAAAGGTGGGACATGCACAGTAAAGAAATCACAAACACTATGCTTTGATGTGACTGCATTTTGAATCTAGTTCATTTTAAGAACGCACTGGTATTCTTTTAATTAAAAAAAAGAAAGTAAATTCAGTTTCATCACTTTTAAAACCCAGTTAGCATTATTGGACAGTTTAAAAATGGGGACATACCCGTGGTCTCTCCCATAGGCTGTTCACCACCAGAGGGGGGAGGAGGGGGGATTTCTTCAGGTATAAATTCTTCAGGTCCTTGGCTATTCTCATGTTCATGTTCATGGTTGGTCTCTGTGTAATGTGGCTCTTCATGCTCTGGAGCTGGCTCTGATTCTGATGGATAAGGCTGGAAGGGGGTGTCTGGGTAGGAGGAGGACCTCGGAGGCCCAAAGGGATGCATTGGGAGGGGGTTGAAACTGCCAGTAGGAGGTCCTTTGGGATGACTCCATGGGTTGGCTTTCACAGCAGTGTTAACATGTGGGCCCTTGAACATCGGGACTTTGCTAGGGGGCCCCTTAAACCGGGTCTCTTTCATTGGTGGGCCGTTGAATGGTGGCATCATTTTCATAGGGTGTTGATAAACTGGATGTCCCTCCATACATCCATAACCAGAGTACCCGGGACAGCAACGCCACTCCAGCTCTGTGACGGTTTTATGTGCCACCTTGTAAAGTGGCTTGTACATCAGGCGATACCTGCAGGGAGCAGCAGTAATTGGTTAAAAACACAACTTCAGTGTTTTGTACCGTGAAGCGATCTGAATTAAAACTTATTACACGAGCAGCATTTACTCACAAGAGAGCTGGGCATTTGCGGCCCAGTGAACACTTGTTGTACTCGGCTTTTACATACGGGGCTGCTCCATCCTGCACGGTGAAGGGCACTGTCTTTTCAGTGACGTAGGCACAGTGGTTCCTTTCAGAGTGGAAATCAAAGATGAAAGAAAAAAAGTAGGATCAATGAATGATCTTACGTGGTGATGTACATGACAGAGATGGAGAGAAACAGTACTTACTTGTGTCTGCTGGTGGGTTTTCCTTGGCTGTAGTGTTGACTGAGCCCAGGTTTATACTGGTGAAACTCAAATGGTCTGTAGAACTTGGTTTCAACAAGTGATGGAAACAGAGCCGTGATAATAAAAAGACTCATAACACCTGATAAAAGCATCCTGAATATTCACGTGTCCAGTGAAAAGCTGAGTGGAAAAAATTCTTCAAACTGAAAAAAGTATTCCTTTATCAATAATGGCCACAAATATTCAAATATTCTCCACTTGCTTGCAAAAAGACTTGAATCTTCAGTATAGCTTCTCCTTTAGCTGGGTTATATTAGCACAATGCCACCCTGTAAGCGTTGATGCTGGCTGTGGTTGTACTGGACTCTTTTCCAGTGACAAAAGTCCACTGTGAGTTTGGGGGAGACTACAGACACCACTAAAAAGGCTCCACCAGCTCCATCTGCATATCTCCTCCCACTCAGCCTCCTCAAAGTAACACCCTATTGACAACGGAGGAGGGAAAAACCCATCATCTCCCCATTTCGTGTCCCACTTGTGACACTAACTGTGGTCGTCATCTATATAATTTTAATTTATGACTATTCTAGAAGCTGATTTCACCAACCAGAACTGCACCTGAGGTCTCGGTAGCTTTTTTTTCCTTTAGTGACATCACGGCAGGGGAAATGCTGCATCACCTCCAGCGAGTATAGTACCCAGCTTTGTCCCAAAATAGGAAAGCTATTTATTCACCCTTTAGAATATAAAGAAAAAAAAACCATGCATGAATGTTATGTATAAACATCACGTATCGATGATATGGTCTTTGCATCCAGCATCCAGCAATGTTGGATAACATGAAAACATTCAAGTAAATCCAGTTAGTTAGTAAGTAATTTGTCATCTGTAATAATATATAACACAGTGTAACATGAAGTAGAATCAATGAAGTAGAAAATGCTCACATTCAGAGGCTGAAACCAGGAAATGTTTGACCTTTTAGCTTGATAGTAACATAAAAAAAAGGATCTTAATTATGTGCTATTAATATTTTATGAACCCTGAATGGGATGGCACACACATTTTCTCACTAGAACAGCCGGGCTGTGATGGCAGTGTTGAGGTTATGTGACGACCTGACAGTTTATGAGGTGACACATCTTGACCTCCCTAACTTCACACAAACACGCTGACACAGTCTGAGTCTTTCATTTAACAGCAAACCTCCAGAAAGGGGAACAAACAGAAACAAATGCCCTGTGTTAAAGGCTGTGACAGTACACACCCATGGCTGAGTGCGGTGCCCCACAATTCCACACATTCATGCACAACACGGCTCTTGTCCAGTTTAAGTTCACCGCCCTGAGTACGGAAACACTAGTAGTTCCATTGCACTACAGCAGAGACACTTTCCACTTTCTGGTTATATGAAGCAACATTTTAGTTTCATGAAGCCATATAACATGGAAAGTAAGGTACAGACATTGGAGGCTTGTCTTTCAGTTCTACCACTTTGCACTATTAGCTTTATACCTCATTCATTTACAAAGAAAAAAAATCTAACTTTTAAAAATGTTTTTACTGCTCTTTGTTGGCAAAATTGTACAAGAACAAACAGGATAACTGTCACGGTCATGGGTCTGTGACCTGGGGTTTTTAGTTTGTTGCCTTTATTATTGTTTATGGGCTCATGTTTTTGGTTCTGTTTGCCCGTCATGTGATTCTGTGCTTTTGTTCTGTGCCTGTGTTTCCTGTTTTATTTTGAAGAGTCTTGTAGTTCTATGGTTGTTGTGTTTAGTTTTACTCATGTCTGGTGTCATCGTTATGATTTTATTCTAGTCAGCTATTACCCCAGGTGTCTCCTCTTTCCCTGATCTCTTCACGTGGTTATTTAAGTCCTCTGTTTTCTATGTTGCATTGTCAGGACGTCCGTTAACCCCGCCACAGCTTGTCTTGTCTTTCATAGTCTGCCATAGTTTCTAGTTTTGCCCAGTTTAGGTTAGTTAGTTTTGCTTTTGTGCTTGCCTTTTGTTTTGCAATTCTGTCATCAGCCAGAATAAAGGCTCGCTTTTTGTTAAACCCTGCAACTCCTCGACTCCTCATCTGTGTCTGCACCTGGGTCCTCATCCTCAACTCCCTACGGCGCACACCTCGCGCCGTGACAATAACTTTCATAAAATGAATGAAAAGATGAGTCAATGGCAAAAGATGCCCTCATTAAGTTCTGGTGTGGATTCAGGATTCATCTATTTTTAAAACCATGCTGTTATTGGCAGATGATGCATTTTAGAGTGCTATTTTTTTGTTGCAGTTGTGGTCAAAAGTTTACATACACTCATCATGGGCATGGATGATTATTTGGGGCTTGATTCACTGGTGATTCATTTGAGTGAATCAACTGTGCAGCATACATCTTTAATGACTTAAAAAAACAAAAACAAGAACTGGGTTCACAAGTTTGATTTTATTTTGTATTTTTCTAATGCACTTAGAGTCAAAAGTGTTTAGGCTTAAATGTCGCTTAGCGAGTTGCACCTCAACCAGACACTTTGGTAGCCATCGACAAGCTTCGGGCATAATTCTGGCTGAATATTTGACCGCTGTTCTTGGCAGAATCGGTAGAGTTCATATAAATTGGTTGGTTTCCCGGCGCAGACCCAGCTTTTAAGCATAGTCCACACATTTTCAATTTGGAAACGTTAGCCTGCTTTATCCATCTCAAAATCAGTTTTGATGTGTGTTTGCGATCATCATCCTGTTGGAACAACCAGCTGTGTCCCAGCTGCAACCATCTAACTGCTGATTTGAGGTGAAGCTGTAGAACCTGGAGGTAGTCCTCCTTTTCCATTAGTCGGTTTGCGTAATGAGGTCTTTTCACACTTTATGTGATGAGTGTATACAAATGCTTCTTCACAGTTTTATATGGCTCACAAGGGTTACAATTTAATGCCTGAACAACTGTCTTACAAAAGAAGTAGCATGTACTTGGTAACAGACCCAGAGAGGAGATATTTCTTGAAAATAACATTTGCAGATAGTTTTATTTAAATAGTTGTTATGGGTCTAAACAGGTCAGAATATATA
>VURO01027076.1:4106-16373 GCA_015108175.1 Pelvicachromis taeniatus
AGCTAACAAAAAAAAAAAACATATAAAAAAAAAAAGAAAAAAAAAAAAACAAAAAAAAAAAAAAAAAAAAAAAAAAAAAAAAAAAAGAAAAAAAAAAAACATAAAAAAAAAACAAAAAACAAAAAAAAAAAAACCCTATCAAAGTAAAACAGGAAACACAATGGAAACACCTAACAGAGATGAACACTAAAAAAAAAAAAGTACAAAGGAACATGAGGGAAGCAGAGAACTACATTTATCACTATAAAACCTAAAGATTAAACAGAGTACCAAAAAACAACATTATAACTGGTGCTAAGTACAAAGGAAGTACACAAAGGTAAAAAAAAACAAAAAACTAAACTAACGCAATCTGAATGTAATAAATAATAAATACGTTTTATGCAGTAACAACATTAAAGGACATGTACAATTTTTGTAAGGTATGAAAATTAGGTACAATAATAGTTTACAAAATCCAGAAGCAACGTGTGAAAAACTATGTACGCCTCGTGATTCAGTAGCTTCTAGAACCACCTTTAAACAGCAGCAACCTGAAGTGATTCGAGTTGTTTTCTGCAAGGCTCTCCCATCATTTTCAGAGACTTCTTCACAATGTTGCTTCACTTCAGTGACATTTGTAAGCGTTCGAGGATGCTCAGCTCTCATAAGGTCCAGCCACAGCGTCACCATCAGTCAGGTTGAGGCCTGGACTTTTACCGAGCTCTTGCTCGACCTTCATCCTTTTCTTTGTCAGTCATTCTGATGTAGATTTTCTGATGCGCTTAAGATGTTGAGTTTTTTCTTTTTTTGTATAACCTAATTTTGACCAGCTTCACTTATTTAAATGATTTTGTAATATTTTACCGTGTTGTTGTTGTTGATGATGTTGATCTCTGGGTGTATGCCTATTTTTAAACCCTGTAGGGACTTAGCTATTTGTTTAACGAGACATGGATATGTAAAATCTTAGCATTTAAAGAGGCTGTACTCCCTTTTTACCAGGACTGTACATTTATAGAGAAGCTGACTTTAATCCCAACCCATAGGCCTGTAGCTTTTAGAAAACAAACAACTCTGAACAAATTACAACTGGCATGTTATTTGTTTGAATAATTGGAACACAAACCAGACGATGCATCTGTTTAAGGATTATACAATGTTCAATTCGTGTTTCTTATGATGTATTTCTTCATCTGCATTGTTGATTCCAAAATTCCTCCTCCTCAAGTAGTTTGAGGTCATGATTATTTGTTCATCACGGCTCGTTAGCTTTCGTTTTTTGCTTGGCTATGAGTGCGACACTGAAACGGCTTCTGAGCATGCCAGGGGTGACACAGAAAGCGTTATAGTGCCGGATCGTCTCTCCTGGGAGTATAAGTCACGGACTGTTCAACAGCAGTGTGAAGATTTTCTACCCTATATTTAAGCTGCATCTCATTAACACTCTGTTAATGTAATTCTTCTTGAAGAGGATAATGAACCGTCCCTGAGTTTGAAGATGAAGCTCACACTCTGTGTTTCCAACCTACAGCCGCGGTGGAGATTTGTCTGAATGAGGCTCTGTCCATATGAAGACACATGAAGTTTCTCCCCTGGGACTTTAAGTGGCTGTTTCTGTATCGGGTCAGGGATGATAAATCATCTCTGCTCTGGCTCTGTGTGACAAGGCCAGTGCAGCGTGCAGCATGGTGAAGTACTCGGTTAGCGTGATTACTGATGCTGCAAACCCTGCGATGGTGTTGTGTTAGATTAAAATGTTTGTTCTGCCCAAAAGTACAATGAATAATTGCAGGTATGCGACAGCGGTGCGTGACAATGAGAAGCGACCTCATCAGGAAGGTGGACAAACAGACTTATGGAGGTAAAATGTTCCATGTGTGGATACGCTGGGTCCAATTTTCATAGACTGCCACATGTCCAGGAAGTGTTGGTGCTGTTCGTATCAAATATATATGTGTGCAATTAAAGCTGCTTCTTGTATCAGTTCTAAACTATAAATCACTGTCAAATGTTTATTTTTAACTGGGGAGAGGGAGGTCTGGGCTTCTCTGCTTGGGCTGCTGCCCCCGCGACCCGGCCCCGGATAAGCGGCAGAAGATGGATGGATGGATGGATGGATGGATGTTTATTTTTATTACCAAGGATAACTAAAAAAAAAAAAAAGTTGACATGATTTATGGTTTGGATTGTGCACCAGTGGCAGTCTGTTTATTTTTATTTATTTAGAATAAACTTAAAACTTTCCGTTCACTTTAACATAATGACACTTTTGTCATTAAATTTCTATCATTCATTTAAACGACAATTTTATGGAAAATATTCAACAGTCGTCCTACTTCATACCATAAAATTAACAGCTATAAAGCGATCCAGCGGAGTTCAAGTTTGTGATTTAGTATATAGCACAAAGCGACAGTTAGCTCATATAATGCTCTCAGTAATGGTGCATTTTTATTTTTTTTTTAAACTGTATCACAGTTGAGATGTCTCGTGATGAACTGTCATGCCCGCCCGATCTCACAGCAAAACATGTCATGTCACAAAAATGCAAGTTGTTTGTTTCTGGACACATTTTCCAATGATTTCAATGAAAAAAGTGGAACCTGCCATGTAGGTAGCTCAGTACCTACATGGCAGCAGCGCATTGCATTTTGACATATAGACATGGCCACGATGGTCTGGGAAAGGCTGTGCAATCGTGATAGCAACTTAAATAATCACTTGTTACAACCAAGATATGCAGGAGAGCATCTCAGATAATGGAATGGAGCACCTTCGGGATTCGATGAAATGGGAGATTTACATCATCGATGTGCTGCTAACAAGTTTGCAGTAACTGTATGTCACCATCATGTCAATACGGACCAAAATCGGGGCAATGGTTCCAAAACATTATCGAATACCAAGAAATAAAGCATTTCTAAAGCAGGAGGTGTCCAACCCATTACTAGAAATGTGTAGTGGTCAGCATGCACAAAAGAAAATGCAGATGATTAGAGCAGCTGGCAGTTTTCCTCGATTCGCATCACTCTGTATTTACCAGAAACTCTACAACAGAGGAAGGGCCGTCCACAGAAGTGAGTTCTGTTTGTGGCTGTAAGGCAGGGAGTTGTGCCTGTCTGTGTGCTCCAGCCCACAATAAGGCAAATGAGGTGAGGGGGATAAATAATAATGTTTCTATAAAATCAAAAGAAAGACATCAACAAACCCCGAGTGCTGGATCGTAAAAACGGGAAAAGTCAAAATTAAAGAATACTCAAAAGAAAAGCACTACTCCCCTGTTAGCTGGAGAACATAACTACTGACTAGCAGCTTGACAGAGCACCGACGATGGCCCACTGGGGCTGGCTGACGCCTCTCCTCAGCTTTTCTACTCAGTGCTGATTACTGAGTGGAGTCAGCTGTGCACTGTCTCCACAGGAGAAACGAGGTGGCAGCTGAGTTAGGAAAACCAGGACACACCCACGCAGAAAAAACACAGTAGGCCTGTGTGCATGTGCTCAAGGAGCCACGTCCGTGTTTTCTTTGGATCAAGGATAACACCGTGTGAAAGCTACTCCTCTGCAGATATGTGTAGGCTCGCTTTATGACAAGTAAACCTGTGGGTCTCGCTTTCCACGGTTAAAACTTCAGATTGACTGTCTTCGAGAGCAGCTGGCGATTGTAGTCCTTGTCTTGCTCTGCAGCCTCAGTGAGTTTGGCACACTGACACATGAAGCTCTCCATCCGCTCTCACAGTAGCCACATTAAGGTGAAATGCTGCAGGTTGAAATGACTGGAGATTGATTATCCTAATATAAAAACACACTGATGTCTATTAACGTATACATTAATTATCAATACTTGACATAGAAACCCAGACTCTGACTGATGCCACAGCTGATTTGTGATAACAGAGACATGTTCTTCACAAACCTTGAGAAAGTGATTGATGGATTTTATCTAGTTGTCCACGACCGAATGGAATAACTTTGAAATAGTGAATAACAAGGAACACAGTGAACACAGGAAATGTGCTCTGCTTGGGTTAGGGCATTGCTGCAGAAAGAAATGAGATAAATCTGTGTGAGTTACATAAATGTATCCTTGAGCTGGCGAGTTCATTAATCAAAGGAAGCAGACTCTTGTAGGAGTTAAAGCAGAGAGGAGATGTTCTTTGTTTCCTTCCATCCTTTCTCCCTTTTAATCTGCAAACGTGTACCACACTTCTCCTCAGTGAAGACCGTTAAAAATAAAGCTACAAACAAATAAAACAAGAAAAAGGACGCTGCTGCCTTCACTTACATGCAGTCATAAATGTAACACCAATTTTTTTTTTTTATAACCAATGAATGTGAAAGGCTGATATTTCATTGCATATACATTTGCAAATCATAACAGTCCAATGTAACAATGTTGACCAAATCGGGTCCTTTCAAAGGCAAATCTAATAAATAATTTTTAACCTTACACATGTGACATTTTTTGGTACTTACACTTTAAGCATGATAGAAACTATACCCTGTGTGTTACCCTGCACAGGTTGTTAGCCTTACACAACCTGTAGATTCAATAAATTAGAGCCCATCAGCAGCAAATGAATTCTTGTTGTCTAATTTCCCTCTTTAAGTTTCTGAACACTACCTCTATTCACACCACTGTCTTTTCTGCTGCACATTTGTGCAAAATAGGGCTCAGGGCCCAGAACCGGACAGTTAAACATGGCACTCTAGCCTCCAAAAGTAACCTTATGCCTCCCAAACTCAAACCAATGAAGGACGCACACGCACATTTTCCTTAAATACATGAAGAAATCATAGTTTGTGAAAATGAATAATATTGCCGGGTGTAAATTTGATGGACTTGAGCTCCACTCTTGTTGCAGTGGTACTCTTAATTCTGCTAAGCAGCCTCAGAGAGCTAACAGTGTAGCAGCACACGAACCATTTCTCAGATAGTTACACCCAGCAAACATCATTTCAAATCTTTAAAAACAAACACCTCTCTGTAATCTAGCCACAGACTTCTACTTGTATTCTTTTCCCTTGCTGACTCTGTTTTTCCATGCTCCTGTATCAAAGGAAGGATGAAGGCAGATAACTGAAAATTAGCATTCTAAATGGCTAATCTGAAGCTTGAACCACACACAAAAGAGAAACCAGAAATCAACCCATAAGTGAATTCACTTCCTGTTTAGAGCTGCAGATCAATCGGGCACATCAGTCATTGGCCCAAAAACCCAAAAGTCTGATCTGGTGAAGTTTTTTTTGTGGTAAACAGCTCTACACAGCATAGTTGTATTTAAGTACATGTGACAGGCACATAATCAGTTTTCAGGTTCTGGAGGTAAGCTGTGTGCGCAGCCCTTTCTATGCCACAAAAAACCAGCTTTGCACTGAGTTAGTCAGCATGTGATGCCAGTTTGCCGACTTGCCAACTTTAAGGCTTAAGATACAAAACCTCAAAGCGGAGTCACTTTAAACTTATGAAACCAGAGAGTTTTAAATCCTTCAGGGATTCTCTCACGACTTCCTGGAACTCAACCTGAATGTTAATAATCCTCATTATTATGCACAACAAGACCACTTTCACTTCACTTTTTGCAGAGTCCTATTTTGACAGGATCCTGGTCTGTTTTACATGCATGTTAATGATTTAGGTTCGAGGATTTCTGGAGCTCAGACAGGATGACATTCCCAAGAACAATCCAATCCTCAATCAGAAACAGAAGAGTTTAGCCAATAAAAGAGTTGTGTAGACACAGCAGGTCAATAATCATTTGAGTTTACTGGATTTGCTGAACAAACCGCAGGCAACATGGGCACACAGCACCTTTGACTCATACTGTTGCCTAAAAAAGAAATGATTTGAAAAGATTTAAAGTAAATGTTATTGAATATGAGGTCATATATGGCTCGATATTAGCCATATTTTCATTTTTGACAAAAACATTGTGGGGAATGGGTATTTGTCGCAGAAGCACCCAAAACTGTGTGTGTTTGTCTGAAAGCATTTCGATGACCTGTTAGATTTTTCAGTCCAGTTTCAACAACACTGGTAAACAAATTTAAATGAGCTAATTTTAGATGTGCAGTTAGTGAAGGGTATGGCAAATCAGTGGTGTAATGTTGACAGTTCATTTCACAAACAGTGCCATTTTCCTCTCAGTATAATAAGAACTATACCCCGGAGGTATGCTCTGGTGCTGAAGGATAAAACAGACTCAACTCTACTGTCACTTTCCCTAATTTAGGAAACGTGTACCTCGAGGGCTAAAGCTGGTAAGCTGTGGCGGTACAGTAGAGGTAAAAGAAATTATTATACAATGACAGAAACCTAGTAGGCTTTTTATTTTTTTTTTTAGCTCTCACAGGTGAATTGTTCTAAAAGCACTGAAAGGGTGCCTGAGGTAATTATATTTTAAGATTAAATTGTTTTGCTAAAGGAGAATTGGCAACATTTTGTGGAGAAATAATTGTGTGCTTGCTCTAATTGGAGCGCCTCAGAGCACATCAAGCACAAGAATCCCTAATCAGCAAGCTCCAATGTTAAATGTCATTGTCTCAGTAAAGGGCAGTAGTACTAGGATTTATATCAACCAACATGCAGGGGTGTTAATATGGAGCCTAATGTCTAAAGCTTATTAAGCCTTGCTTTGCTATGTGTTATTTCTATCTATTTTTGGTATTTTTTTTCCCCAACTTTTTTTTATTACTTGCAATGAACTTGAACTAGACACTCAACCCAAGTTTTAACACTAGGTCTTTTTAAATAGCTTTGCACAACTTTTGACTACTACTGTTCTACACAAGCATTAAGGTTGGTAATTTATGTCATGTACACGAGATTCATGGTTCATTGTTTGTGTCTGTGCAGTCTGAGTGATACAGATCAGACACGTATAGGCTGAAATGCTGTGGAGTTCATGAAAACATGTCAGGACAAATAGACGCCAGTCTCTAATAGTAGCTGGGCGACCTTTGACCCGGAAGTCCCTCCGCGCTGTCTTCTTCTTTTTCTTTTTAAATTTTATTGGCGGTTGGCAAACAACTGAATGGTGCATTATCGCCACCAACTGGTATGGAGTGTGACTGGAATGTCGCTCAAAGCCCCCCCCCCCAAAAAAACCTCAGCGCTGTCGTCGGTCGTCTCATCACTCAGCCAGCTTTTTCTAGTCAGCCGTCATCTACGACCAGCAGCATTTAAGCTGGATGCAGCGACCATCGAAGTGGGATTATTACACTGAACTGGAACTGTTGGCTAGCAAACCTGCTAACTGTGATTTTCTGGTCTTTTACTTCCTTTCCTGGAGAGTCGGGCGGAGAGAGGTTTCGGGGAGCACCACTCGTGCACTGGGCTACCACAGACAAGGAGACACAATTGGGAACTGCATTATTTGTGAACTGTTGGAATACGTTTTGGAGCACTGTAAGTAAACGCACTGTCTTTTCGCCTCAGTCTAAAAACCGCGCCTGGGTCCTCTTTCCCTCTCACTTCCATGACAATTCCGAGAAGGGAATAAAAGCCGGTCTCCAACAACCACCGGTCTCTTTTAAACGCTGAGCCGGCTGGATAATTTTTTGAATAAATACCCGGACTACAATTGGAAGGTATACGGTAATCAAAGATTGAAAAGGCATCAATGGCCAGCTTTCATTGTTATAAAAATGGATTTTCACTTGACTATAAAATGACATACCATAGTTTTAAGCTCTCTTTGTAGCCATACATAGCTAAGCAGAACCACCAACACCAGCATAAACATATTCAAGAATAACACACAGTGGTTGTTTTTAACTCTGCCCTCTTGTGACTCAAATAGCAACAACATATAGATGATGGTCTGCAAAACTGTGTGTATACTCTGCATAGGACCAAATCACAACCACGCTGGTCCCTTTACCTGCTCAAGAAAATTCACTTCCTAGCCTTCCTGTCATGTTTGGGTGAAATCTGACCGATTTACAACTTAAAACACAAATATTGTGGTTTACATCCGATTGCCTCAAGGCCTTATGAGATCCCCCACACTACGCACTTGAACATATGAAAGTGACGATCACCTCTTTCATTGAAGTTTGAGTGGTGTGCATGGGAATCCACTCACTCACTGAAAGACTCACTGAACTGAATTTGGTGGTAAAAAATGATTTTTGTGCTAATTTAAGACAAATTAAAATGGACCGGTCACTTTTGACCGGGAACACTAAAGTAAGGGGCCGAAGATGAACGCGACAGGAGTTAGAGAATGATCTTTTGCAGTTCTGTTGTTGTGGCTATTTGATACAGAAGGAAACGTTATGAATCACGTGTGAAATGAACCAAGTAAAGAAAAGTATCTGTGTAAATAGTTAACGAATGACTCACTTCCGTTCAGCTCCTTCACTTTCTGGGTCCTGCTAACGCTCACGCTGCCACTCTGTATAGATGAGGGAGCCTGAACACAAGTTATTGTTAATTAGGAACAGCTGTGCTTTTCCATAAATTAAGCCATCCTTCTCTCTTCCTGCAATCTCACTGGCCACACAGAGAAGCCTGGACCAGTGACAGGTGCAACTCACTGTAAATGAGACTTGTTCCTTGCTGGGTTTAACCGTTTCACATAACACCCACCACTTAGTTCATTTTATTATGAATTAATTTGACAATAATTACACAGTCAATTATTTATTAAGTCTTAGTTAGATGTTGAAATGTGTAAGAAGTTGAAGTACCCATGAAAATGGTCCACAGGTTAAAATGGCGTTATTTGTGACAAACAGCATGAAAATAAAAGATAATTGGTAAGGCTCTATAACTATAACTTATACTACCTGGTGGTAGCCTGACTCACAATAAATTATGTTAAATTCCTTGTAAACTAATACTTTTGGTTAGTAGTGCTATGGCACATGCGAACATTCTGCTGGTCACACCAGAAAAACCACATCTTCTCAGTTGAGAGGATATTACAGCATGTGGTCAGATAATGCGCACGACCCTCAAGTCTTTATCCTTTATGTTGTGCACAAACTCGTCCAGTTTGGGCGTTACAGCTCCTAATTCTCCTGTTACCGCGCACCACTTCTGACTTTACCTTCCACGTCTGTTTTATCTTCAGCCTCTGGTACGTCTCTATTTTCTCATGATCCTTTTTCCTGATGTTGCCATCAGCTGGTATTGCTACATCTTGGTCTTCTGTTCTTTGTCAACTTCTATTTTGTCTGGTTGGTTTCCCAGCAGTTGTGTTTCCCACAGTCCCTGGAGTTCCAGATCAACGTTATTTGCCCACTGTAAGCCTTGTACAAGGTGCAGGGTGTACCCTGTCTCTTGAACTATAACAGTTGGGCTCGGCTACAGCACTCCCACAACCCTGAACCGGATAAGCAGAAGAAAATGTATGGATGGATGGATGGATGGATGGATAACCATAGAATGAAGAATTTAGAGTGGTGGCAGTTATAGCCTCAAATTCATTAAATGATTGAAAAACATGGAAAAAATAGACTTGATCTACAGTTTCTGTTGAGTAAAACTAGACTGAATTAACAAACAGCAGCAGACATTTGCAAAATAACACTGCATTAATGAACGAGCAAAGAGTCCTTGGATTAATCAAACTGAGTGTTTCTGATTGCTTCTGA
This sequence comes from Pelvicachromis taeniatus, assembly GCA_015108175.1. Lineage (NCBI taxonomy): Eukaryota > Metazoa > Chordata > Actinopteri > Cichliformes > Cichlidae > Pelvicachromis > Pelvicachromis taeniatus. The sequence goes on from VURO01027076.1 coordinate 13,691, forward strand.
ACATGATGATGTCACGATTTAAAAATTGTCCTGTCATGCCATTATTCTGATCATTTAATGGTCTAAATACCATATATGTTCCATTACTGGCCTGTCTCTTATTGACGCCCGTTTCTAATAAATGCTGGTTTGAAACCATGTGACGACAAATAGATGCCGGTCTCCAATAGTAGCCGGGCGACCTTTGACCCGGAAGTCCCTCCGCGCTTTTATCGGTCCACCCACGTCTCATCACTCGGCCAGCTGTTTCCAATCAGCCGTCATCTACAACCAGTAGCATTTAAGCTGGATGCAGCGACCATCAAAGTGGGATTATTACACTGAACTGGAACTGTCGGCTAGCAAACCTGCTAACTGTGATTTTCTGGTCTTTTACTTCCTCTCCTGGAGAGTCGGGCGGAGAGAAGTTTTGGGGAGCACCACTCGTGCACTGGGCTACCACAGACAAGGAGACACTCGGGAGCAAAAAAGGAGCACAATTGGGAACTGCATTATTTGTGAACTGTTGGAATACGTTTTGGAGCACTGTAAGTAAACGTACTGTCTTTTCACCTCAGTCTTTCCCTCTCACTTCTGCGACAATTCTGAGAAGGGAATAAAAGCCAGTCTCCAATAACCGCCGGTCTCTTTTAAATGCCGGGCTGGCCAGATAATTTTTTGAATAAATGCCTGGGCTACAATTGGAAGATATATGGTAGTATAACAGGGACCTTTATATGCTACAAAGACATACAATGAATGCGATATTTTGAATTGTTGAGAGTTGGCGTCTGATCTGTAGAATAGTCCTTCTGCTAGCTGAGGTCTGATTGTGTGACTATCATCAAGAAAATCTATTAAGTTACTGATCTATTAAATCTATTAAGTTACATGTTACTGAAATGCCTATTAAGGCATTTCAGTAACATGTTTTGTGCCAGTTTTATTTTTGTCTACTACATTGTTTCATTGTCTGTTATAGTTTTTAAGAAGATTTTACTAAATATATATGTGTGTGTGTATATATGTATTCGTGTGTGTGTGTGTGTGTGTGTGTGTGTAATCTTATATTAAAATGTTCTATTAGCTTAGATTATTGTCTAGAAAAGCTACATAAACTGTAAATACATGTTACTTGCATATGAATGAATGTTGCTTGTCTGCTTGGCAAAGTTGTCTTTAAACTGTGGCTTTTAATACATCCCATAATCACCTGATAGAGTTGCTGACCTTATCGCAGTGCACTTTCTAATACAACGTGTAGGTGAATCAGTCTCTTTCTGACAGTTTTTTTTTTCTTCAGATTTTCACAAAGTAAATGATAGTATTTGTTTTTAAGCCTGCAAACTTCAGCTTACCAGAACACCCCTAACAGGAAAACAGCTTGTTCACACATGACATTAATCAAGGGCAAGTGGATTTAATTTCTGGTGTGATTTATTCAAAAGATTTGTGGAATATATTTAGTAGATGAGGCTGCTAAAGTTTGCTGAAGAAATGAGATTAAAAATGCCGTCACCCTCACTGTACCTCGATACCTCTTTTCAACGTACCCAGTTGAACAACAAGCAGAAATCCAATTATAAGGCTGTGAGCCATCAAATGGTCTGGAGTATATTGATCAAAGGTTTGCGCCATCTTAACTGCTCTTACATTTAAAAGTCATATATAACTCACATGCAATGTTATCTGTTTTGAACTGTTCAGGATATTTGAATCCCATCTGCCATTCAGTCTACATGGAACAGAGCCACAGTTGAACTGTGAATCATTGATAAATGTATGATCTGAAGCACTTCATGATCAGCTGACAAAAAATAAAAAATAAAACTGTCTTCTGTTTGGAACTGGACTTCTATCATTTAATACTATTATCCTCCCAATCAAATCTTTGTATCTATGCCTCTCCATAATGATAGATGTAAACATTACAGTGTGATTTAAACAAGCTGCTGTAAACGACTGTAGACGAGGAAGAAGAGGATGCCCTGAGGAGACATGGAGGTGACGTGTCATGGATAAACTGAAACTGCCAAAATAACCACTAGACCGCAGGAAGTGGACAAATTGTCAAAGCCCTATGATCCTGAAGGGATAGAGGATTAAGCTAAGCTGTTGTTCTAGATTAATCGTAATAGAACACATAGTAATAGTCAAATGCAGTGACCCAAAATTGTATTCTTTTTAAAAACAAACCAAAAGAAACGAAATGGAAATACACAAAGACAAATTCATATATACAGTAGATATCATTCAAGGATAGAGGCAAGTAGCTTTGAATAGTCTCATTAACAGAGTGACATCTTCAGAATCAGAATACTTTATTAATCCCTAAGGAAATTATGTCATCTTAATCTGCATATACTATACAAATATATGTAAGCATATAGAACATATTATAGAACATGTCTATTACATATAGAATCCATTTACAGGTTTTGTTTTTAAGAAATTTAGATTTTCTGCAGTACTTGGGAGGATTTAGAAACCTTCAACTTTACCTTCTGTGTGTGTGTGTGTGTGTGTGTGTGTGTGTGTGTGTGTGTGTGTGTGTGTGTGTGTGTGAGAGAAAGTGTGTGTGTGTGTGTGAGTGAATCAGGAAGCTTAGGTGTGACAGAATTTTTGCAGGTCTCTGAAGATGCCGTGAGGATATTTCATGGCTTAACTGATGAATTATTTTCTTCAAGTCCATGTTTGCATACAG
>VURO01027078.1:2210-22606 GCA_015108175.1 Pelvicachromis taeniatus
TAATTGCAACAAATTGTTAAAGTTTAAAATTTGAAGAAGGGGGAAAAAACTCATGTAGCATAATATAATGGAAATATTTGTGTCTTCTTTCTTACTCAAATGTACTTTTGTTTAATAGCACCTCTACCCTAAGAACTGTGCACATGAAAAGTCATGTGTCTGATCAGTCAATGATCTGACAGTAAATCCACGACCACGTTTGACTCCGTTCTCCTCTGATCCTCTAGCACAGCTGCAGTCTAAAAATTGAGGGTGTAATATGTATGACTGGCTCAAAGCCTCCCAATAATGCCATTATGCACTCTTTCTTTGGCACCAGTGGCCACTAATTATTGCTGCAGCGCTGCAGCTTTGCATCCATTTGATGGAAAGGGGAGAGAGCAAGTGGGTGGTGGACTTCCTGTCTCTGTGGTGTAACTGAATCAACCTACAAACTCTGGGTGATCATTTCTCCTCAAACCTACACTTGCCTCTAGTTGCAGAAGGCTTTTTTTTTCCCTTTATAAGCTTTAGATCACAGCTGCATGATGGCATTTCCACAATTACATAAATTACGAGTTGTTGTTGTTGTCAATCAAGAAGGGTCAAGTGGTTACGGTCAGGCTTGGGGGAGAGTGTGTTAGAACATGCATTTTTTTTTTATGTGATAAACAGCATGCTGCTTCAGGCACATTTGCTATTAATATCTACATTTTCATTTTGCTGCATTTTACAGGAAACAGAAGTTTTTTGGGGCAAACCAACACACCACCACATCTGCTCATCAATCCCTGCACTCTGTCCCAGAGTTGGTTTTTCTGCCACTTTCTCATCTTTCCCAAAGTAAAATTCAAGCTGAAGTGTCACTGGTTTTACATGCTGGAAGGATGCATTGTGAATCACACATTAACAGTCAGAACAGTACTAGGAAGCAATCTAAAAATATCTGCAGTACTGGAAATACCCCACATGTGCAGAAGGAGCCTTAATAGGGTTAAAGGACCATTTTTTACACTGGGTATTTAGATTCTATTTTAACTAATGCTAAAATGATATTCTAACTATAATTATATATTTGATAACTTGCTCATTGTTTGAATTGATTAGAGAAGGCAATAACAAGCATCAAATCTATATCATGCAAACAGTAAATAGAACACAGAGGACAACATCATCCGTTTTCCATCTCCTCCCTTTGTTGTTGTATATTAGTAATGAAAAGCATTTACCTTATCTGAAAGCCTATCTATTCTCCCCAGATGCCAGCATCTTCACTCCCAACAGCTTGTATTTCTCCTCAGTAGGAACCAGCAAAGTCTCACGGGTCCTCGTTGACACTTTGATCAGCCGAGCATGTGTTTGTTTTGATTTTCTTGTGATTTGACAGTCTGGGTGCAGCATGCTTACTGACACGAATGATGCATTGGCATTTCCAAAGTGTCCATCTTAGCAGACTGAAGTTGTCATTTTCCTTCCAAATACTAGTTGCTGATTTATGAGCAGCATTATGAGCATTATTTGGGTTTTTTTGTGTGTGTTTGTTTGTTTTAACCTTCTCAAAGCTCAAACCGACCAAACTGTGATTTGACCCATGTGTTTTTCTGTCAACAGCCCAGGCACACACAGCAGGAAGTGTTAGGAAAAACATGCTGGAAACTAATTGCTTGTTTTGTGGTGGTAATTCAGCCAAAGGCAGAATATTATTTTTTCTGTTTGTGTTTACATTAAAAACTTTTTTTTTTCACTTGGCCCTGTTCCACTGAGGAAACACTCCAAACGTTTTGTCTTGTGTTATAATTGAAACATGGACGTGAACATTGAGTAAGGATGTTTGTTTTCCTGCTGTATGTTTTATATCATACTAGTGTCAGCTTTTACAGCCACAAACATACTACAAAAACATATACAAAAATACTGGTCTTCCTGGTTCAGCTTAAGCCCTTAATTTCTATTTAATTTAATTGCAATTGATAATTATAAACTAAAACTAAAACTGACTTTTGTGGCAACAGTTTAATGAAGACCTACTGTCACTGACCTCCTGCAATTAGGGCTGCCACGATTAGTCGACTAGTCACGATTACTAATTTAATAGTCGACGCGTCGTTTGAAGCTTTGTAAGATCCCAATAAGTAGTAGGAATTAAGAGTGTAATAACAGACTGAAACAAGATGGCAGCACTGCATGTAAATGGATGCCAGCTGCCGCTAAACCCGGAAGAAGAAGAAGAAGCTGTGTCCCAGAATTCATAGCGTGGCCCTGCTCAGTTTTCAACAATGGCTGTGGCTAGTTAGTTTTAATATTACTCTTATTATTCTTTGTGGGTCACAAAATAAACGTTTAACATATCTTCTGGCCAGAATGTAGCTGTGTAAACCTCAAATATCTGCTCAGTCTATCAAGACCCCACGTATTTTCAAAAGGGCTCTTACGTTTTCGGAGACGTCTGTTACTCGCGAAACGTTTTCAAACCCACCGCCGTCTTTCGCTACTCAGGTTAAACATGATATATAAGTCACTTAGATAACTTAAAAATGTTATTGTTTGGCTTTTTTTAGTATTTTATTTGTTCCTGAGTAAATGGATTTGGCTGAGATTAAAGTTATAGTTTTCACACAGCACACACAATATGCTCCAGTGTCCTGTTATATTTTAGATAGCAAGGAGCAGACGGCTGAGTTTATTAAACTTCACCGGAACAATATGCAGATTTCATTAAAATTTAATAAACTATTACCTTGTCTTTATTTTTAGTTAGCACGGTACCTTAAACACTCAAAGCTGTAAGCTAATGAATAGTTATATAAGAGCAGATGCATGCTGGTGCAATAAGCTGTACATTTTACATCATGATCTGATTAGTCGACTATCAAAATAATCGTTTGTGGCAGCCCTACCTGCAATAACTTCCAATTCTGGACCAGTCCTTGCTTTCAGACATTACCAATGTGTTTGCACCCATGCTCAAAGTCTTGTGAAAATGCTTTTCTGTAGAGTGCAGGCTGTTCTCTCAGACTATTTATGGCAATAGCTTTTAGCAAAACGACCACATGAGTCCAACTGCGGTGTCCATATCCGTTCCACACCTGTTGTATTTTTCTCCTTAGGGTTGATTGTAGTACTTTGTCTTCTTAAATGCTTGACTCATAAATTTACAGCGGCCCAGAAGGACTAAAAAGTCTTCTACAGTTTGGATTGAGGAGACGTTTGTAAAACAAAAGCATTGCTTCATCTGTGTCAATTGTATTTTTATGGGCCTTATGTGGGACCATAAACTGCCTTTGTCCTAATTGAAAAGTCTGCCCGTGAACTCAAATCATGTTCTGTTACTTTAGAAACTCTGATAATGGTGTATTGGCTACATGGAGCTTTCCCGATTTTTTTTTCCTGTCTTGTTAAATGCTTTTCATTCTTTTCTCTGCCTCCTGATGTCAGACTTTGCTTTTCTGTCCTCAGCAGACCTGTCCTGTGCTCCGCGGAGCTCTGCCTGCCGGCCCTGATATTTGTCGCAGAATGCATTTGCTCACGTATCCATTTCAAGTAAATTAGTGAGGCAGGTCTGGCCCTGGATGATCGGAAATCCTTCAGCAGCTCATGTCCCTTGCTGGGGAACAGTGGAAGGTCAAGTCATCCACCCTAGGCAATCGAGCAGCTGGCCTGTTGCTTGATAGTAGAACTACTTCTAGAGAGAGAGAGAGATAGAAAGAGCCAGCTCCAGGCAGTCAGAGATCCTCTCTCTTTTGCCTTGCACCTCCCCTGTGATCTTTCTTGCTGCAAACAAAGAAGGTCATTATGTTCAGTTATACTGGGCAATGATTCAGCAATTAACCATTACAGCGAACATAATTTCACATGATTTTTCTCCAGCAGTCTTTAGCACCTAACTAAATGTGTGGTAATAAATAACTCCTATACAAAAGCTTGAAATCAAAAGAAGACTTTTAGTTTCACATTAACATGTTATGTTGGCTTGACCCAAAGGCCATTTATCGCTGTCTAAGAGTGATAACGCACAGTAGAAAATACTGACATAAAAAATGTATAACCATTAAATTAAACATGTGGGATGAAAAGCTTGGCTGAAGTTGTTATTTAGTTCAACTCAAGTTGGAGCCGATGGGATTTGTGCTTCTTTTTTCCCCTTTTTGCCTCTCATTTGTTTCTCAATGGCCTTAACATTCTTTGAAATGGATGCTTTACTACCACATTTCATGCGAATCTGTGATGTTTAACTTTCTTGCCTAAGCCTTTAAAAGACTGCTGTTACCGCAGACCTGTTTGCTCATTCTGTCTAACAGTGCTTTGCATTTGCATTCCTCAAAACTTTAAAAACTTTACAACATAAAGTTCCTACTAAATGTATTCAAACATTGATAAATAAATCAATTTAAGGTGATATGAGATTCGTACAATCCTGCGTTGTTCTACTGGAAGTAGGAATTAGAAGATGGGTAGACTGTGGTCAGAGTGGGATGAACGATGAAGGGCATTTAAACGATGCCCATGTGCTACCACGGGGTCCAAAGTATGCTAAGAAAATATCCCCCACACAGTTTTACCACCACCCTGAACTTTTGATACAAGTCTGGTTGCTGTATATGACAGCAAAAATCAACTCATTCAACCAGCCAACGTTTTCTGATCTTCTTCTGCCCAATTTTGGTGAACCTCTCTGAACTGTATCCTCAGTTTCCTATTCTTAGCTGACAGGAGTGGTACCCAGTGTGGTCTTCTGCTGCTGTAGCCCATCTCTCTCATGTTTTGTTATGTTGTGCACTCAAATTCTCTTCTCCTTATCTTGGTTGATTAATAGCATCTTGGTTATCTGGCATTAACAAGGGTATAGCAGTGTATAGCAAAAGAAAAAGTCTATAGCAAGCTAAATACACAAATTATTAGCTAGCTAGCTGGATTTTTTTGGTTATTTTATTTTTATTTTGTCTTCCCCTCCTCTTACCTTACCAAACTTGCAAGCCAAATTGTAAGTTTGTGTAAAGTTAGAAAAAGACACAAAACCAAGCAGAAACATATATCAGAGGTTGTAAATTGAAGCCACTGTTATGTAAATGTAAACTCGTCTATCTCTCTCCATTTTTTTTTCTTTTCTTTTTCTTTTTTCAATTACATAAGCCTGAAATTAGTTTCCATTAATTCTGTGTGCAGTCTGTATGCATTAGTCCTCACCGTTATTCTGTTCAGGGTCAACATCTACAGCACAGAGTACATTACTGGAAAAAGTCATTTTGAATATGCCTGCACGTACAAACTCTGTACTTTATAATCAACTCCATTCAGGCAAAATTCTTGTTATTAAAATCCCGTCATTACTGATATGCAGGGGGATTTGACATTGCATCAGAAAAGCTTGATAAAAAGGGTGATTTTGATAACGAATCTCCGCCGTCGAGGTTATTTGGTTTGTCTTTGTCGGAACCCGCCCTCCTCACCCAGTTGCTTATCTTCTGTCTTAGGAGACGAGAAGTTTTAATGAGTTATTTTATTGCCTGCTTCGAGGAAGTATCCCCCTGCTTGCAATCTCACCTTTAATATTTCAAATCATCCTCAGCTCACTCTCACACAAAAGAATACTCTATGGGTATAAGCAGCTTATCGGGACTACCTTTACTTCTATAATTACCTCTTAAATCAGCTTGTGATCTAGCCTGATCTGTCCCATCTTCAAAACTTCAGGCGAAACGGTTGACTTTTAAATTTAATGGTATAGATCTGTTTTGACACTTGCTTCTGGGATGCAGACAGAAATGTGTTTGTTCACTTTACTTTTTCCATTCTCTTATGTTTTCTTTTTTTTTTTTTTTGAGGCTGGCGATTGTTGCTGCTCGGAGGGATTTGTCAAGTAGAGTATGATTGCCAACACCTATAAAATAAGATCCAATTCTAGCGTTACCCTCCCTGGACATCAGCAAGCCCCCTTCCAGGTCTTAAACTTTCATTGTTGTTCACTTTTTATTTGTCTCTTTATAGCACTGGCACGCACTATACATATGTCAAACACCTCTTCAGTGTGTGGCACATGTTCATAAACTCTTTGTATTTAAATTTCCCCTGTGGCATAAGTGCGCTATGTGTCAAAACCCCATTTTTTCACATAACCATCTATTCTTCTCCTGGCTGGGTAAGAGAGCACCCCACCAAGCTCCCCTTCTATCTCAGCGCCACCATGCACCACTGGTCCTATTAGAAACCCAAGGGCATGGCTAACAGAGCACAGAGGCACGGGCAGTGACAAATTCACAACAAAGCTTTTCTGTGAGGAATGAAACAAGCATGGAGGTTTGAAGGAATGAGGGGCGAGTGAGGGAGAAAGAGAGAGAGACCTGGTGTGATGAAAGGACATGTGGCCCACTGTGAGAAATGTTCTCCCGACTTGTGATTTATCATGGTCTAGAGACTAAGAGAGCAACGCAGGCAGCAGCTACAGCTCAACCACTGCAGTTACAAATAACTTCTCTGTATTTTTTTTTGCTTTTGCTTGCCCTTTTTTAAGTAATTTATTTATTTATCTGAGTATATAAACTGTTTTTTATCATCACATTCTAGCACGGGTCACTCTTTTTCTTAAAGCCTTGAGCTATTTTGGGGGAAACGTCACATTACCGTAATGCCCCTGTGGGACAAAGGCATTGTTTACATTATTTTGGAGTCACAGCTTTATTTCTCATTCAGGCAGAAACTGCTGAAGCGCACAATTCGCTGGCTTATTGTTTATTGAATAAGCTTTAATAGAGCACACTGACATAGCACTTCAGAGGTTTGCATAGAATTAAGACGCGGGCTGTGCGTTTTCTCTGCTCATGCTTGTGTGAAAAAGGCTTCTTTTCTTTTTTTAAGGAAAATTTGCCACTTTGTCTACTTTTTTCAAGCCTTTATGGCCCCAAACTGAAGCGGTTATGAGCATATTTATGTGCCTTAAGATTAGTTAAACCAAAAAGGTGTTGCATTTCCTTTGATTATTAGTGTTTTTCAGAGTGGATTTCTTACTGTTATTCAAAAAGGAAAGAGTGGTAATTGAAAAATGTGAAGAGAAAAATCAATTTGGTATAGCAGAACATTTTTTTCTTTCTTTTTTTTTCCTTTTTGTGATTTTTTTTATTTGAGTCTGAATCCAAATGCTGGAAACCTTTACAGTAAATATGAGACCCTATTATGTTTCAGGTTGGTTTGCAGTGTCACTGAGGGTGTAATTTTTTTTAAAATTCTCAGAAATATCATTTCATTTAGAGGAAAAACTTGATCCATCTTTAGTAGGAATAATGTTTTTTGTAGCATAAATGAATTAAAAGGCACTGTAATTATTATACGCCTATACATGAGTCAGAATAACTCTGTCTTTCAAGAGAATCGTGTCCTTTTTTTTATGTCTCTGGCGTTTGCTTTCTTCTTTGTGTTCAGTTAGTTTATCATGGAGAACAACATGTTCCATCTGCAGAAAATTACAGGGTGTACTGAGGTCATTGCTGATTACACCAATTTCTTCTACTTTCCACACACTTTACACAAAAGCTAGTCCATCTAAAAACAATGTCTGTTTCACAGCAAAACTGCATTCATTCTGTGAGTTATTGTACTGAAGAAAAACTGAAGACGCACTCGTGTTTGACTTGAATATCTAATTTATGCTTGTTTGCGTTCCACAAAATACAATCAAATATTTCTTCTGGATGACAACCACCCCATGTGTAAAGCCAAGTTATAAGTCATTTAATCAGTCAGAGATTACATGGAGACACAGAAGATAATGAGACAGCCTAAATCCACAGAAGACCCCAAATGAGTTCTCCACAATGCTTGGAACAGCGTTCCTGCCAATAATCTTGAAAACTGCACATAGTCATGAATTCTAATTAGTAAGACTTAAGTAAGATTTTTTGAAAATAATGTATGCACAAAATAACAGATTTTTTTTCTAAAAAGTGCTCAAAGTAGCATACGATAGAGCCCAGCGCATGTTGGATTTTTAAGATTGATACCGATATTTAGTAAAATACAGTTCTAATATATATCAGCTAATACTTTTTGTGTCTTTCAGATACTTCAATTATGAACTGGTTTAACATATATCTTCCAATAGTAGCCCCAGCTTTTATTCAAAAAATTATTTGGCCGGCCCGGCGTTTAAAAGAGACCGGCTCTTATTCCCTTCTCAGACGGAATTGTCGGGGAAGTGAGAGGGAAAGAGGACCCAGGCGCGGTTTTTAGACTGAGGTGAAAAGACGTTTACTTACAGTGCTCCAAAACGTATTCCAACAGTTCACAAATAATGCAGTTCCCAATTGTGCTCCTCCTTTGCTCCCGAGTGTCTCCTTGTCTGTGGTAGCCCAGTGCACATGTGGTGCTCCTCGAAACGTCTCTCCGCCCGACTCTCCTCAAGATGAAGTAAAAGACCAGAAAATCACAGTTAGCAGGTTCGCTAGCCGACAGTTCATCATACGCTACGCTCACAGACTCTACCAGTTCAGTGTAATAATCCCACTTCGATGGTCGCCGCGCATCCAGCTTAAATGCCGCTGGTCGTAGATGACGGCTGATTGGAAACAGCTGGCTGAGTGATGAGACGCGGAAGGACCGACGACAGCATGGAGGGACTTCCGGGTCGAAGGTCACCCAGCTACTATTGGAGACTGACATCTATTTATCGTGACATGTTTTCAAACCCGGCGTTTATTAGAAACGGACGTCAATAAGAGACAGGCCACTACTAGCAGATATACGGTACCTAACATGTGTTTATTAGAGTTATTTATTCACTCATTTATGTTCTATTCATCTCTGCTCAGATCTGCTGGTTGTGGCATTTGTGGACAAACTACAACATTAACACTCACAACATGGTTTAAAGGTGTTTGCAGTTTGTTTTGATTCCTTTTAATTTTCATTCATTGGTCTTTATAAATCCTGATACCTGTACAGCAAATAGACTTACAATTAAGATAAGGTACCCCTAAACTGTGAAATATAATCTATGTGTAATATAAGTGGCACATTTATCTAGTTTTGTTATTTATTTTGTTCTCTTTGTTTTTTTGAAATGTTTTTATAAAAGCATTGCCCTTTAGAATGTTGCCTGTGTGGAATGTGGGTGTAGTAAGTTAAAGCTCAAAGCTTTTTGGGCTATAATTTCAGTTCTTCGTGTTTAACTCTGTTCATTGTTTTCATGTGCATTTTTGGTTGTTTTTGCCAAAAAGAAAACAATTCAGGAAGAAGAATTTCTTTTTCTTCATTTCTTAAAACTATGATTCACACCAACAATACTGTGCTCACAAGCAATGGTTGTCTACACAAGCTGCCTTTGGCACATTTAATAAATCTCAAAATTCAATTCAAGTCTATTCAATTTCAGTTAAATTTTATTTATATAGAGCAAAATCACAACAGCAGCTGGCTCAAAGAACTCAAGAAAACAGAGAAAACCCAAACAATCATGTGATTCCATTTGAGCAAGCACTTTGGCGACAGTGGGATGGAAAAACTCCCTTTTAACAGGAAGAAACCTCCAGCAGAACCAGGCTCAGGGAGGGATGGCCGTCTGCTGTGACCAGTTGGGGGTTAAGGGGAAAATGTTATACTTTCAGGTATGCTAAAACAAAAAGCAGAAATCAGATTGTGTTGCTTAAAACAACTTTAAAAGTGTATACCAAGAAAAGCTAATACACAATATATGTTAGATTTCTGTTTTAAGTTATTTGATAATTGATAAATAGCAGTGCAATTTCTTCCAAAAGTGTCCCCACTTTACTTCAAAAACTTTTACACAATTTTTATTTATTTTACCCCTTCGTTGCTTTTGAATGTCAGAGAGTAGTCCATGAAACAGTTCAGTGCTGCAATTGCAAATAATGAGGTGTAATTTCAAAGAAACTGTCGCGCAAGAATGAGTCCTTTCCAGTCAAATCAATTTAGAATGATGATAGGACACTGATGACATTTGATGCTTGTTTGAGATCATTTCCTCAAAGGCTGGAGCTCTAACTTCTCTGAAAAAAAAGCAGGAGAAAGCTATTGTGCAGATATTTTTCTCTCCAGGTTCCCACTTCCTGCAGAAAGGAGTCCTGGATGTGGCTGTGAAATGCGCCGTCGGAGCTGTCCATTAAGTGGTGCTGAAATCTATTTCAGCACATCAAGGCTTGTGATGGCGTCTGGATCAGTACTGGGAGCTGTCCTTTCTCCTGGTGCTGAAATGTGTTATAGTGTGCTGGCTTTTTTTAACAGAGCTCTAAATGTGTTAGCAGGTGCTGGCAGTGTGCTGTTACCATGTGTGTAGCAGAGTGTTGGTTCTTGAAAAAGTGAAATGGCGTGCTGCTGAAGAAGCACTTGCTATCACCTGAAAGAGCAAGTGAAAAAGTGCTAATCACAGTTGCTTTGTGTGTGCGTGTGTGTGTGTGTGTGTGTGCGTGTGTGTGTGTATATATCTATCTATATCTACAGTACATCTATATATGTGTATATATATGTATGTGTGTGTGTGTGTGTGTGTGTGTGTATATATATATATATATATATATATATATATATATATATATATAGAGAGAGAGAGAGAGAGAGAGAGAGAGAGAGAGAGAGAGAGCGTTTGAGTCATCATCGGAGACTTCAATGGTGTGATGCAGGTGGCAGAAATTCAGTCACAAACCTGATGTAGACGGTTCAAGAAAGTAATTATTAATCTACACAATAACTGTCAACTATGGAGCTTTTTGAAGAAACGGTAACAATAAGTTCCTGCATGGCTCAAGGACAGTCGCCAGCTTTTGGAGTTTTACCAGCTCTGATGGCGTTAAAATGACTAGCTTGTGCTTTTGTTTGTCTAAAGCACCAAAAACAGGCTCTTGATTCTTTAGTAGACGAGAACCCATATCCAATGTTGAATTCCATGGTGTGGAAAAATCCTGTTTGAGTGGCTCTTTCTGTTGCCCCAGTCTTGTTTGCTTCTGGTGTAGTTCCTCCATATTAGCAAGGCTGTCTGTAATGCATCTAATTTTGCTTTCTTTTCAGTGTCATAAAGCTGCTGAATATTACTTGAAATAGTCTTTCGGCACGGCAGTTGGAAAGTTGGATCACCTGACGCTAACTGTAGCACATTTTCTAACCCTCTGTCTTTGTAGTTTGTGCATTTGTCCAATTTTGACTCACTAATTTTGGCCCTGAAGTCAGTCATTTCATCAAGTTTGGGCTGCCGACACCTTTTGTTTGTACTCAAACTGCTAGCGCAAACAGCTCCCACAGTTTCTGTGTTCGCTTCAACATGTTTTGCATTTAGATGGTACCGTAAGGTTGTAGCTCTTCGGTGGTCTTTTTTGCACAGTTTGCACAAAACCACGCTTTTCAAGGCTTCCGTCGGGTAGTCTTTTGAAATGAAATTTGCCTCCAATCAGTCCTAGCAACACACTTTCTTCTGGTTCTTTGTAGCTTTGAGGTTTGCATCAGTGTAATCGGTATACAAGGAAAACATGCATTGACAAAAGTTCTCCTTTGCTTGGAATGCAAAGTGTGATTAAATGCATTAGAAATCTTAAAAAATTAATCGCAATTAAATTCCCACCCCTAACAATTTCCCTCGGGATAAATAAAATATTATCAATCAATCAATCAATCAAAAAAAAAAAAAAAAAAAAAAAAAAACAAAAAAAAAAAAAAAAAAAAAAAAAAAAAAAAAAAATATATATATATATATATATATTGTTCTTTTGTTTTGGTCAGCTTGAGTGAGCCATCCTGAGTGAGCCCATTCTAATGCATTCGAAAACCGCTGTTTTCATGACAGTGCAGGCTTTCAAAAATAAGATGATGTCCATGCTGCACCTGTTAGAATATGCTATTAGCATATATTAGCTCTGCATAGAAAAGACAGGACTGTGAAGTAGAGTAACAAATGAAGAAAACGAATGAAGGCTCTTTATTATTACAGGAAGTGCGCACACAGAAAAGTATTTTTCTGATCCTCCGACCTTTGGCCTGACCTGGAAAAGAAGCACATAATAGTTTGGCAGGTTTGGTTATGGCAATAAAAAAGAAAAAATGTTAAATGTGCTGTCTCTGGAGTGATTTTTTAGAAAGCTTTGTGCTAAGGTTAGATAGGTTAACAAGTGGTAGAGTTTGTAATTGTTGCAATTCCTTCTCAACGTGGTTGAGTCAGGAGACCCGGCACCATTTAAAGGTTTCACATGACTCCAAAAGGGATGTAAGGATTAGATGAAATATGTTGAAACTTTTACTTGAAATAAAGTTACTGATTAACCGAGGATTTTTAGAAATGTTAATAAAGTCTAGTTTGTGTAATCTGCTTATTTTATTTTATCCACATCAGCAGCAGACTAATAAAAGACTGCTGGAACCTCTGTGTTCTGCAGTGTATTCAATTGATTTTCTCATATGTTCTTTCTTGGTTCTGGACCGCATCTCTGCCTCAAGCAATTCAGCCACTACTGGTCACTTCTTCACTTTAGATGCATATTTACATGTGCAGTTTCTCAGTCTTCTTCTATTATCTATGTCTAGCAATGTGGTTATAGGCTCTGATTTTTCTGTAAGTTTTCACTTCTCAATACTACAGTGTTTCAGAGTCAACTATTAATAGCAGACCTGGAGTAGATTTACTGCTTCAGGAGCCTTGGGTTAGATATACTTATTGCCCAAAGTGATGATATAAGCAGCTCATCTGAAGTAGATGAGCTGGAATTGGGCGGTGAATATCATAAATGATCCCACTCTGTAATTTTAGTTGCTGATATAGCTTGGTCTGTCACCTGAGGGGTTAAAAAAAAAAAGTGATGATGAAAAGTGAAGATGATGCCGCATGAAGACCCGCATGGCTTCTTGCCTCTCCTTATTTTAGCAGCAGACAGAATGTACTGTACACAGCAAGTATGCTGATAAGAAAAAGGCTGGAGAAACTCATTCACCACTACAGACGTGCTCATCAGCCCGATGCTGGAAACAGAGGCATGGTTGTGGAATCTGGCTCTGTTGACATTTCACGCCTGAGTGCTGTGAAGGCTGATGAGTCACACCTGGCATAACTGAATCCTGATGCAGGCCCTCTCCGTCAGGATGATGGGTCCGAGCTATATTTATGTAAGACCTCACATAGGCTCTTTACAGGGAGACGGAGAAGGAGGGGAAAGATGGAAAAGCAATTACTTATTTCCAGTATCCCAATGTTCGCTGTCATGTGTCAGCCAAATAAGAGTGGAAAAATTGAGGCACACACTCATATCATTCACCACCTGCTGGGAGGCTGAGTGTGAGTCCCAGATCTCTGGTCTCGCTCTTTGTCAGTGGCGGAGTAATCACTTTGCCACACTATCCTTGACCTCTTTCTGGACTGAAGCTGGTCTTATTTTGTGAGAAATACTATGCATGATTTTTGAAATATCAAAATGTACCTCCAAGAAAGAATACTGGAGTCTACAAGGAAACGGATAACTCCCTAATCAAAACAGGTCATGGTGCATTATAATGCTGGAAAACTTTTGTTTTTCAACTATTGTATTGTGTATTAGGAAATAAAATAACACTGACAGATGGTTTTGGTTATATGCACTGACAGAATATGTTCTGGAAGACTGAAACAGGCTATAACTATTTTTTTTTTTTATTTGATTTTCTCCACAGATTGGTGTGTTGGGACACATTTATGCTTGTGGATTTTTGGTGTGAGTACGCATAAACTTCACACCATGAGAGTGTGGACACAGCATACCTGGTTTAAATAATCACATGATTATTTTTGCTACAGTGTAAGTTATATTCCAGCAAACATGCTGATGTTCGGTAACCATTTATACAAGACAGATACCTGACTGTCTTTCATCAATGTTACCTGGACTTCTTTTATGGGCTCTTTAGTGTATTTTTAATGCTATCATTTTATCAGCTAGGGCAAAACTAATAAAAACACGTCAGCACTCCCTCAGAAATTACAATTCTTACCATTGGGTTGCAAATTAAAGGAAATGAATGAACTTCATATGAGTCTTTGGATCTCAGTTCAGGCACATTTAATACAAGTTAGCTTGGTTCAGTTGTATCACTGCCCAGGCACTGAGTGGGAGTTAAAGTGGGATAAAGCAGGCAGGGAAATCCTTAGATTCGGTGTAGCGGGGACAAGCGACTAACCTGTTTTCTTTGTGGCCGAGCCTGTGCGATCAGCTGACCACTGCTGCTCTGAGGGTTATTTTTTGTGACAAGTGAAGCTAAAGAGCATCAACAAAATCAAATGGCTCACTGCCATCCTTGACCCCAACGTAACAGTGAGGATTGAGAGTAAATATTATGCCATAACAGGAAACTATCAAAATAGAGGGCCTGCTCTTCTTTACACTCCCCTGTTGGGTTATTCACACATGGCCTTGGAATAACACGAAAAAAACCCCCAATGAATTTATTGTTAAATTCACATTGTGAATTAAGCAGGAAAGTTCAACAATACATAATCTAGCCTGCCAGGAGCTCTAACATGAATAGCATTGTGCAAACTTTCAATTTCTTCTGGTTTCTCAAATTAATTTCTAAGCATCACTCTTCATCTTCTGCCACGTCTTTCCTTGTGAATGGACTCATTGATATTAGTGTAGTGTTCATATATGTACTGACTGCTAAAATGCAAATTCTGTACCAAAACCTCGCAAGCCTTGCTGTAGTGCTAACTAGATGTGGGGGGTAGTCTGAGTATCATGATTACGACCTTTTCCACATGTACACATGTGAAAGAGTGGCAGGAATGACAAATAGGTGAGGGAAGGTTGTTGACTGCAGCATGCCACCTTATTGTCTTTATTATGGATGAAACTAACAGATTTATTAAGTTTATCAAAAATTCTAGAGCTAGGATTGTTCCAGTCCATTGTGTGTATGGATAATTGGAAAAGTTCCAGTTGCCTATATAATGATGTGTCCTGCATGATCACAACCTAACCGGACAGCCTATTCTCATGTGGTTTTGCGGATGTCCTGGGTAGAACCAGGGCAACACAGTCTCAGGGCAGTTCATCAAATAGTCATAATTTTTAATTTAGTGGTATTATTGGACACCTATTTGCAAAGTTTCACACAATTTACCACAAAGTGAGCGTCTTTTAACCCTCAAAGTGCAAGAAAGTCCACATTTGGAGGTTGTGCAGGGCTGGTGATGAAGTGAGACATTTCACCGTAAACTTTTTCACTACTCGTTTTTAGTCTCTAATAGTTTTTAGAGACTAAAAACTATTAGATTTAGAATAGTATATTTGTTTATATCTAAATACATTAGTATTTAAAAAGAACAATACAAGTCATTTCATAACTTTATGCTAGATTGAGACAAATGCAATGTCTTCTTAGCTGAAACCATTTAAATACCACGCTATTTCTTTCTGATCAGCCAAATAATACGTGAGAGAAGATATAAACAGGCAACACATTTCTGAACTCATAAGGTCATGCGATCATTTAATAGGAGAGTGATCATAAACAGGTTAAAGTGAGAGTAAAAGTAACACACGACCTCTCTCACCTCTCATTTTATCCCCCTGAGCTGAACCAGCTAACACTCTAATCATTAGTGCACCGTCAGTTATATTACTGACATGGACAGGGCAGAGGAAGGATCATTATAGACCCGTATGTTTCTAAACAATAATGGTGTATGTGATCATTTTTTTAACTATAGGGACTCCGCCTCGTTGTTTCAACTGTGTCTGCTTGGATGTTATTTCAGCCTTTCAAGCCTTTTTCTTAGCACACATTGAACTATTTTCTTTCAACAAAAGACGTAATCGGAAACAAAGCAGATTTCCATGAAATGTGCACAATGCCTCTCATGCCCAGTGGTGTTACCAGGGATTTAATGCTTTAATTCTCCAAATATCTCGGTTTTTAAAAAGCTGTACAGCCAAAGCGCTCAAGAAACAGAACAAAATAAATAAAAACTGTTTGCTTTACTAAAGGCTTTGGACAGAGTTTGCCTTGGTCTCTGTTTTTGAAATGAAACTGAAGAACGAAAGCTGAAATTGAATTCAATTTGTGCAACAATTTTTGGTGGCTTTTCTTTTAAATTCCAATCCATTGTTCTTGCCCTTTGCAGACTCTTCTGAAAAAATGCACATACAATTACAGGATGTCGGACTGAAAATTTGCAGGGTAACTTGCAAAAGGCTCTTTAATAATAGCAATTATTATCTATATAATCATTCAGTAGCCATTTTTTCTCTAATATTACAGAGTTAGAGTCAGGGTGAAAATAATGCATCAGTGTATAGTATTTAAAGGTTGTGACAAGTATTGATTACTCTGAGGTTTTAATTAGGCAAGGCACTTTCACTTCTTCAGGTTGACTGCTGGCTTTCCATTGGCAGTGAAATGATGAGGCAGAAGTGAGCGGATGCCTCTATTTGTTTAGACAGGTTGGCACTGTCAGTCAGTTAATTCCTAACTTTTCAGGAATGTGTATTTAAACAGAGCCACCCACCCCCCCAGGAGCATTCATCACGGCCGTCTGGTGTCCATTTGTCAACATCGGAGACATGAGGTTTGTACGCTCGCTCTGTAACACAGCCACAGCGAGGTAGTGATTGTGTTCTTGGCCGCAGCGGTACAACGACACAGCATCCGTCATCGGCCAATGGGGCTTTGGCCAAAAGTGGCCGTCATTAGTTTGGAGCTGATTGATTGGCTGTTGAGAAGTTGTTTCGGTTTCATACATCATCCTGTTGATGGTAAGCACAGGCTGAGTTGCCGGGGAAGGCTGCTAATATGGTTTGAAGCCACAAGTGGATGAAGCTGTGAACACTGGGTGGCTTTCATTCTTGTTCATGTGTCAGAATTCTGCGCACAGCCATTAGGTTAGCTTTAGAACCGACAAATTTGAAATGTTTAAAAACTTTGAAAATGCTGCCAGCTTGAGAGAGTACGTAACGTAGTGCACATTTTCAGCACTGCACATCTGCTTTCATGGCCTACTGTACACGGCCAGAAAAATGTTGGGCTCTTTTTTTTTTTGTTTGGTCCACCACTCTGATCCAGACTGAAGTGTAGTTTTTAAATGAGTTACTTTAGTTTTTAATAAGTTTTATTTACTCTAAATGATGTTATGGAATTTCATATATATGGGATGCTACTTCTGGCATATTCTGTATGTTCTCGTTTCCTTGTCACTACATGATGTTACATGACACAGGAAGTGGTTAACAATTAGTAAAAGACTAGGATGTCCTTATCGCAACTATAAAATGCTGCAAAACATGCTTTGTAAAAACACACAAAATGACTTACTTGCATGTTATTCAGTGAACATATCAGGGAGAATGAGGGAGAATTTGAAAAGATACGACTGTGTAAAAGTATTAATGAAACTGAATGCTATGATTGACAATCGTTCTGAAACATTATATTAAAATAAAACTTAAAAGTTTGACAGTTTTTTTTAATTAGAAGCTTTTTAAATGTAATTTCAGAAACACATTTAATAAATGAGAGGACCGCAACAAAAGACTAAGAAAGACTGCATGGGCTAATAGTTCAATAGTTTTAGAATAATGTTTCTCAATTTAAGATTGCAAAGAATTTGTGGATTTCATCATGCAGTACGCAGGATTATTTAAAAGATTCTGAGAATCCAAAAAGGGGATCCAAGGGACATGGTTGAAAACTAATATTAAATCTTCATGCTCTCAGGCAACGATGAAATAAAAACAGATCCATTGCTCTGCATGTCTGGTTTATTGTGACAAAAATAATATTACAAAAGAGGCACCAAACTGTTGAGCAGATAAAATCCTATATGAAGCAAGAATAGCTTGTTGGCTTTGCAAAGCACAGCAATTGATCTCCTCTGTTAACAAACACTTTGAGAGTGCTTTTTAAAGAAAAAGTGATGCAGTAGAGTGGGAAACATCACCCTCACATCACCCTTCAGAAACTGCTGATCTAGTGGACTTTTCCCACTAAACTATCTCTAAGGTTTATTGATGCCAGAGGTCATCAGAAAATGAGCAGACTGCTTTGAGCTTTATTCAACAGTACCTTGAATTAAGATTCATTAGAACCGAGGTATGCAGAAAGGCATCTCTGAACACATGAAACCTTGGAGCAAATGGGATGTAGCAGCAGAAGAACACATTGATTATCACTCTTGTCAGTTAAGAACATGAAACTGAGACAATTTGTGCAGATTTACAAAAAAAATGGACAATAAAAGATTGGGAAAAGATTCTAGCGGCTACATTTGGAGAGTGTACATTTGGCATTTTGTCTTGTATCAATGGGTCAGGCTGGTGATGGTGTAAAGGTGTGGGGATATTCATTTTCTTGGCCCATGACAACACCTGTCTACCTGCGTATTGTTGATTATCATGTAGCCATCTTCTGATGTCGAATGACGTCCCACATCGCAAAGCTCAAATCATCTCTAAGCTGGTTTCTTGAACATGGCAGTGAGTTCATCGTACACACACAGTATGGACCAACATCTCTGAGGATTGTTTTCAGCACCTTGTTGAGGGTCATAGCTGTGTATACCTGTTTACCTAACCTGTTACAGCATCAGGCTCATAATCATGTGAAAGACCAAAGATATGCTTAAAGATGTCAGGGACAAGACTGCTGCCTTTAGGTTTAGCAAGCCTGGAAGCAGCTGAGACCACCGGTAGCTCCAAAAGGCCCATGGTCAGGCCTGAAGGATTATGAGACTTTGGAGACTGGAATGAGCACTTTCACGATGAGACCAAAGTGGAGCTGTTTAGCATCAGTGCATTTGATGTTTTTGTAGAGAAAATAATCCTCAATATGACCACGAAGAAGTACATTAAGGTCTTTTGTGAGTGAATTGAATTATGAATTCAAAACCAGGTGAAATACTTCCTATATTAATTCCTCTCTTTTAGATCTGTCCACACAAAGAAACGGATTTCTTTGGGGAATGCTCGAGTTATTATTTGTCAATCTAAAGATAACATAAGTCAGCATGACTGAAAATAGAAAACAGCAATTTTGCAGAAAAAACAATGCAATGATATCACATGCAGAGATGTTTGAAAGGTTTTCTTTCTTTCTTTTTTATTTTTTATATCTCTTTTTGAACAAAGGGGCTTTTTTTCAGCCTTGTGCTCTGCTGGTCACAAAAAGCAACACTGCAGATTTTCATTTGGGATTTCAAAGGTAATTGACTTCACCTAGTTGCCACCTGATTTTAATTAACAGTACAGCACACTTGGTTGCAAACCTGCAATATAAAGAGTCAAACTGGAGACTAAGGTATTAATTAACATTAAGTACATCTCGGAGCAAATCAAAGTAAGTCATTTCCTGACGGTGTTTAATAGAGATCGTACATGATTTCTTGGAGATGTAATTAACTGAACAAGCCCATGAAAAAAAGAAAAGCTTAGTCCTTATCATGAAATGCAGACAGCAAAATTGGTTCCTTTCTGTTTTACTGCAGTGTAAACTTCGTTTTCCATCCTCCTACTTCAGTCTTACAGTTAAACTCTCAGACTGGCAGAACTGTTTGCAGTTTTTGCCCGAGGTCTAACAAGTCCCACTTTATTGCAGGCTTCTCCATCCTCTGGGTCATAACTTTTTACAGCCACTCATGTCTTGAGCATAATTTCAAACATTCTTACTACTGAGTGTGATTACTTTATTACTGCTGCTGCTCCCGAATAACATGTAATACTGTTACATTACATTTAGGCTACTTAGTGTTTCAGTGCCATTACTAATGCATCAGTGCAGCAAGGCATGGAATTTCCTTTTTTTTTTTTTTCATAATTACATCAAGAAAGTTATGCAGTGCAGAAATTGTTGTATGAAAATGCTGCAGGCATCCTGAAGAAAATCAAAGACTAATTTCCCATCGCAAAGTTTACCCGGCAGCTTTACCACAGCACTGCCTCTAAAAAAAATGAACGAATGTGGGACTGGACTTAATGAGATGGCGGGCTGGCTTTATTTTTGCAATGAAGAAATCTAAATAAGGCGATGAGACTTACTGAGGCTGTGTGATAATGACTGTGCTTGTTTAAAATGGGAGCGTTTGACTGTCCTCGTCTAAATGAATATTTTACGAACTTGTATTCCTCGCGAGTTCTGAATTAAAGTTTGAGCCGCGTGATTTCAGCGTGTATCTTTAATTGCGATCCACTCAGTCTGCAACACTTGCAAGTTAAGCGTTTTGCGCGTGTGGGCGCACGCAGAGTCCCGCACGGAGCGTTTAAAGAAGGGATGCGTGACTCTCGCTCTCTCTCTCTCTCTCTCTCTCTCTCTCTGCTGTCTCCTCCTCCTCTCCTCTTTGGCTTCCACTGAAAATCTTTTTTTTCTTTGCCGTTTCTCTTCTTGAGCAGCTCGTCCTTATACCACTTGTTATCTCACACATTGGTCGCTGCACACGAAGCCTGTGTGCGCCGTTAAAAGACCGTTTTCCTTTT
>VURO01027078.1:36581-55816 GCA_015108175.1 Pelvicachromis taeniatus
CAGTGGTGGAACACCTTTAATTTGGATGTAGTGGAGGTGGCATGGCAACATATGTTCTTATGTTATTAGATGTGGATTAAGACCTTGCTCTTTTGCAGGCACAATTGGTTTTAATAAATGACATGAAATGTGTTTTTTGCCAAAGGGGAACAAAAGAACACGTTGGAAATCAATTTCATCACACCGAGAACCTTTATGCTGATGTCTGCTTTGTGGCAGTCCACACAGTCCATTAGAGAAGCATGGGTGTATCAAAACCACTGAACAGGAGCTTTCAACATGAATGGACACACAAAGAGGTCACGCCAGCAATTTTTTAAAGGAGCTTATAAAAATATTTTTCTTACAGTATGAGCGAGTGTTTCTATTCTGACCAAAGCTGGATGGTAATGAGGTGGTGCAAATGATTGATTTAATTATGTATGTGTTATTTCCCCCCTTCCATTTCCCCCAAACTCCCATTTCGTTTCCATTATTGCTTCGTTAGGCAAATGAGGGGGTTGTCATTCAAACTGTGTCATGGGGTCAAATGTGATCGAAACCACAAAAGAAATGGCTGTGTCCAGTTTGGACATTCCTAGAAAATTGAGGTGCTTAGCTAATCTAGCTGAAAAAATTAATATTATGAACAGTCAGTCAGAACGACTTACAGTTGAGGTCAGAAGTTTACACTCATCATGGCTGTGAATGTCATGTTAATTGGGGGTTTTAAATGATTTCTTTGAACTGTTCTTTTTCCAGGGTGGAATAATTGTACAGCATACATTTTTAATGCCTTTTAAAACAATAACAGGAATTGGCTGCACAAGTTTGAATTTATTTTGGATTTTTTCTAATCCACATAGGGTCAAAGGCTTGCATCCATGTTCTCATATGTACATACACTCAAATCTTTTAATACGTGATGCTCTCCAGTGTCTTTTAACTTGGAAAAAAAGCAATGAAGTGCTCATTAGCAGTCATGACTGAATGCAACTGGTAGCTCCTCTTTGCCATCCTAAAACAGATTGTATGGCATTGTTCACTGGATTGACCAATGGCACAACAACGGGAAAGTCCAAGGTATTCAGTGAAGATCTAAGAAGAATTATAGATTTATGTTGGGAAAGTCTCTTGGTGTCATTTCTGAACAACTACAGTTCAAAACCTCTCTCTTATTCAAACGTGTCAATCTACAGTGTCCCACATGGACAATCTAAATGCTTTGCAGAGAAAACTTTTACTATCCGATCAGACAAAGATTGAGTTATTTGGCCTCATTGACAAGAGGTATGTTTGTAAAAGTAAAATTGCACCAGCTGCCAAGTTGGTGGTAGTGTCATACCCAAGGGGCTGTTTGGCTGCCAGTGGTACAAGTGACGTGAATGGAATAACAAAAAAGACAACTACCTTCAAATTCTTCAGCTAACCTCAGATCAACAGCTAGAAGGTTGAAACTTGGATAAAATTGGGTATTCTAATAGTGCAATGACCCCAAACACATGGGCACTGGTTATGGCATGGATAAAGCATGCTAACATTAAGCTTCTGGAACAACCTTCCCAAAGCCCTGATCTCACACCTATTGAAATATTGTGATTAGAACTTAATGTGCTTAAAAATGATTTGTAGCAACTGTTTCAAGCAAATGTCTATCCAGAAATATCCCAGAAGCTTGTTGATGGCTACCAAACGCATCTTGTCAAGATGCCACTGGCGAATGGATGTATACACAAATCAGTGGAGGAAATGTATACTTTTGACCCTGTGTTGATTAGAGAATATACAAAATAAATTCAAACGTAATATATGGTTTACAATCGTTCATCACTGGCAAAAGAACAAATCAAATAAATAATTAAAAGCCCAAATTACCATGACATTCACGCCCATGATGAGTGTATATATAAACTTTTGTTCACAGCTGCACTTTTTCCTGTGGACACAGGACACAGTCGTGGCAATTGAGGTCCTTCATATGAAAAATGCCTCTGTAGCTGTGCCCTAAAGAAGAGCAAGCCAGAGTGATGGCATCACAACAAACGGCAGAGCATGAGTCATAACTGTTTATGCCAAGATTTAATGATATCATTCGGTTAGGGTGCTGGAGGCAACGTGGAGCATGACAGTTTCCCAACACAAACTGTGGAAAAACTTGATGTTTGGTCCACGGTGATAAACGCTTACCTTTCTGTTCATCAGCCTGTTTCCCTCAGCCCCGCTGGCATAGCTACAAAGCTGTCTGTGACAGCTAGGTCCCAAGTTTGATTTAAACACGATTATCAAATACCAAAAATTCTGTCTATTTAGGAAACGGATATCAATAGGATGAAAGACATATAGCTGACTTTTCACCACACCTACACATGGAAAGTGACGTAATTTAAATTGATATTTGGCATTTTGAAAGTTTTATTGATGTTTGCTCAGAGGTTCCACTCAAATGCCAGTCCAGCTCACATCTCCTGGTGTAAGCTTTTTTTTCTTTTCACATCTCGGTTTTAAACTCTGATTAAATTGGTATTAAATATTTTTGAAGTAGTGATGCAGACAAACTTTTTGGGTTTGCCAATTGATGTTTTATTTAAAAGCAGACTTGTGCAGTTACCATGTCACTCATCTTATTCTTGCATTTTTTTTTTATTAATTTTGTTTTGCCCCTTTGACCCATGCCACATAGTATAAATAAAGAATTCTATGTTAAGAAAAACATGATTCTTTGGCTTTATAATTTAATTATTGACTTTCTGTTGCCTCAGAGTTCTTTTAGACCACTTTGAGGTCAAGGGGCCAGTGTGCTTCGGGAAAGCCACCATGAAGCTCAACCACAGCTTGAAAAAAACTCCCTGATAAAGCTTTCAAACTCTTGGCTGACTCTGTGAAAATCACACTTGGCATGAATCTTCAGATGACCTGAGCTACATTTTGATGTCACTGAACTTTAGAAGCGCTAGCGAAGCAATGGAAGTGCTCACTTTTAATTCAAAGTTGTAAAGAAACGGTTTGTAGTTGATGTAGAAAATATGCCGTGTTTATGGCATTGCAGCCAATATTTTAAAATCTGCTGGTGCATCGATATTTTTCAACAAATCAGTTATTTTCCATGTCCGAGGTACTCTCTGCCAGGCAGTGCAATGAATAAGTATGGCCGTTCCTCAGAAAGGAAGGACTGAAGCTTTGCAGTTGAAGCAATATACAGTATAACCTTATCGAGCTTCCCAGCCATATTGCAGCTCATGTTAACCCAGAAAAGGAACCGAGCCAGCCCTGTAATTCCCATTTGATGATAAGCCGCAGCAGTGCAGAGAGTCAGAATCTCTCCGTCCACCCAACATATCAGGACAGGGTCACTATTTTACTGCCTGGGGATTCTTATTGGACAATAATAGTGTCTGAGATACCCAGCAGGTGCCTGAATAAACCCTCTAATAGAGCAATTATTCTCAAACAAAAGGTCACCTCAAGCGTGACGACAGGCCCGGAAATCAATAAAGCTCCCAATTACGACCGAAGCGCTGGGCCTATATTTGGTCTGCGGCTGCCAGCCATCCTGGAGAAGATCAGATTTCAGGGAACCCTCATTCCCCTAGTACGTCTTTGTGATTAAGTTACCAAAATGTATTTTTGGATTCACTGCCATGCCACCTTTAAAAATGCATAAATGATTCAGGCCCATATGAATTGGTCTCCTTTTGAAAGCTGATCCCTACAGAGTCCTGCAGCCGTTTCTTAGCTCACTTAAATGATTCAAATTTTTCTTTAAGAAAAATGTTTAAACCTTTTCAGCCAGCATGAGAGTGATCCCAAAAGAGACTGAAGTCTCCTGGTTGAAACTTGGGTATTTTTGTCCCATCGCCATTCCTACTGCCTCCTAATGTGGATTTAAAATAGAAAGACGTTTAGAAAATCTTACTTGGGTAGTTTCAGGCGGCAGGAACGGATAACCTATATGCTGTTTAGTTGCAGGTGCTTGTTGCTTTTGTCTGTTTATCTTGTTTCATTTAGACAGCACATCTGAAAACTGGTTAGCAACTCTCGAGTACTGTCAGATTTCAGGTGTAATTATGTATTATTTATGGCTCACATTCTTAGTCTGAATAAATAAATCATGACTTTAAAAGTGTAATTCCTTTTTTTTACCACATGATGGCAGCACTTTTTTTTCCTGCTACCTGCACCTGTGCTGCGAGCCCGCCCTTCTCTGTTCATTTCTGCCATGGCAACTGTACAAAAAAAGAGAAAGTTTGATAGTTGAGGGGCACCGCTGGAGCGGTGTGAATTGCAGAATTTTTTTTACTGAAATTCGAGGCAATTGTGTTTGCCTGATTTGTAAAGAGTCTGTTGCCTTGTTTAAGGATTTTAACATTAGGAGACTACGAGACTAAACATGCTGCAACATATAACAAGCTAACGGGGAGTGAGCGCGCTGAAAAAGTGAAGCAACTCCAAGCTGCTCTGGCTTCGCAACAGCGATTTTTCACGCGGGCCTGTGAGACACGTGAAAATATCTGTTAATAGCTAAACATGGCAAACCTTTCACTGAAAGTACGTTTGTCAAAGACTGTGTCATGAAAATGGTGGGGAACATTTGGCCTGAGAGGAAGCAAGAATTTCGGAATATTTGCTTGGTACGCAACACTGTGGCACGAAGAGTTGAGGATATATCGTCAGACTTGATTATTTCTCATTAGCCTGCGATGAAAGCAGCGACGCATCTGACACCGCATAACTGCTGATTTTTTTTTACGAGGAGTCGACGACAAGATGAACGTGAAATAGGTCCTGCTGGATCTCAAAAGCTTTAAGGGTCAAACCAGAGGAATTGATTTATTCATTTCTGTTTGTGTTGAAGCTGTTGATGATATGAAGCTACCATGGAGTAAAGTTTCTGAGATCATTACTGATGGTGCACCTGCCATGGCTGGTGAACGAAGCGGATTGTCCACACTGCAATAAAGTCAGCGAAGAAGCAGGTAACGCTGTTAAACCACTGTATCATTCATCAGCAGGCTCTCTGTGCCAAACATCTCAAATTTGATGATGAAAGCAACCATTGGCCCCCGTGCATCTTCACTTTATGAAATATGGCTCCCTTTGCAAAAAGTTTGGACACCCCTGCTGTAAGTAGTCTGTGTGATCACAAAGAACAGTAGAGCAGATTTAAAAGTTCAGTTTAGTAATGTGCATTTTTTGAATACCCTGTTCAAGCAGTCCTTCAGCTTTTTTTAACTGCCTGCTTACCAACCTCAACACGATTAACAGAAGGCACCATATTTTATAACAGTTTGTACTGTAGAAAGAAAAGTGTGAATATGGTGACACTATAAATCTAAAAGTCGATTTTTATCTGACTGTACCTAAGGAAATCTACTGTTAATTAAGATGTGAGGGTATTTTTCCCCCATTACCAACCATACACTTCTATTAAAGTATCTTTTCTCATCTGTTAGAGCTATATTGCCAACCGTATTCACTAGCTAGCTTGGCACATGTTTTAACAGATAATAGCTTGCATTAAGAAAAGTTTCTAATCATTGTACTTGAATGTAAGTTAACCAAAAGGTAATTAAAACCCGAGTAATTGTAAATTCTAAGAAATCAACAAACTTATTTACAGCTCTTCTGTTTAAAATTTGATGTGGAGGCATAATTAGATGACAAATTGACAACGCAGCATCGATAACGTCACCCTCAAGTAACTGGCATACACTATTGACTCCGGTGCAAGAAGCATTACGCATGGACAAAAATCTTGTTAACTATTTTTTTTTTCTTTGCATATTGACATCAGCAATACGCATGACTGCATAGAACTCCCAAATGACTTGAATGTAATTGAACACCATGCACAAAAAGGCTGTCTCAAGCTCTCTCTGCTACTAGCTTTTCTCCTTTACCTGCCTCCTGCCCTGCACTTTAATTCTTAACCTACCTTTCAATTCTCCTCTCTACTTCTGCTGCACTCTATATCGTAGTGAAGGGGGAGAGGAGAGTCATACAGCCCAACCCAATGACAGGCAACTCAGATTTCTGAAAACATTATTGAGGCTGCAGTGCAGTATTTGCCTCCTGTCTCAGACAGTAAGATGTGGTTATATGCAACATGAGCTTTTCTCCGCATTTCTTCCATGTTTAATAGTTTGAGGAAATAATTAGCGTGGGAGATTATGTACCGAAGATGCTACACCAATATTGTATGAGTATACATAAATGTTGCCATACTTACCAGTTAAAACATTAAAGCTGCTGACAGATGAAGAGAATAATATTGATTTTCTACCTACGATTGCACTTGTCAGTTGGTGAGCTTTATTAGACATCTAGTAAAAAGTCAATTCATGAGGTTGATGTGTTGCAAGCAAGAAAAGTGTAGGTGCGAAGCTCTGAATGACTTTGATACAGCTTATCTTCAGCTTGGTAGATGGCTGGATTGGAGTATGTCTTGAAAACAGTGAGTCTTGCAGGGTTAATACCTACTGGAGGTTTTCTATGGAGCCAGAGGCAGAGCAATGGGTGTCAAAGCTACATTGAGGGGAATCAGGACCAAAAGCTGGCCCATGTCATCCAGTCTCACAGAAGAGCTACTGTAGCACAAATTGCTGAAAACCTTGTGATGGATGGGTGTCTCACTTTTTGGCGCATTACTCACACAAGTCAGCATGCTCACAGGCCTCTACCCAGCCAGCAGTAAGATTAGTAAGATCATTTTTATCCAAATAAAGAGAGAAACGCTTGAGACAGGGACACATGTTTTTATGGCCTCTAAGTTGGATTCTTGTGATTCATTTACTGTATATCTTCTAATAGTGGCCTGTCTCTTATTGACGCCCGTTTCTAAAATACGCCGGTTTGAAAACGTGTCACGACAAATAGACGCCGAAGTCCCTCCGCGCTGTAGTTGGTCCTCCCGTCTCGTCACTCGGTCAGCTGTTTCCAATCAGCCGTCATCTACAACCAGCGGCATTTAAGCTGGATGCAGCGACCGTCGAAGTGGGATTATTACACTGAACTGGATCTGGACAGTGATGCTAACTGTGATTTTCTGGTCTTTTACTTTCTCTTGAGGAGAGTCGGACGGAGAGAAGTTTCAGGGAGCACCACTCGTGCACTGGGCTACCACAAACAAGGAGACACTCGGGAGCAAAGGAGGAGCACAATTGGAAACTGTATTATTTGTGAACTTTTGGAATACGTTTTGGAGCACTGTCTTTTCACCTCAGTCTAAAAACTGCGCCTGGGTCCTCTTTCCCTCTCACTTCTGGGACAATTCCGTCTGAGAAGGGAATAAGAGCCGGTCTCCAACAACCGACGGTCTCTTTTAAACGCCGGGCCGGCCGAATAATTTTTTAGAAGATATACGGTACACAAACTCTAGCTTGTATTATAGCTATATAGGATGCAGCAAGAGAACACATCATTGGTTTCCCTTGATTGTTAATTTAAAAATTGATTCTAAAATTATCTAAAAATCTGCTACAGAGGTCCTCAGCCAAGGCTCTGCTGGCAAACCCACAATCTCAGATAAGGACCAGTAGGGATTTGGCTTTTTCTGTCAGGGCACCCACCCTTTGGAAAAGAGATCAGATTGGCAAGCTTCTTCTCATCTTTTAAACCCCTCTTAAACAAGCAGTTGAACAGGTATACCTAAGTGGCCAGTGAATATACACCTCATTAATCAACGCTTAAACCAGATGGAAATATCCTTGTCGCAAAATATTGCTGCACGGCAAGACCATGGCTAGGCAGCAATTACGTAAGCATGAACATAAACATAGGTGAATTTTGTGGGTAAGAAATTAAGAAATCAAGTGAAGCACTTTAATTTTTACAGGTGTTTGTAGTTAAATAGGTCTGTCATCAGAGACAGTCACAGATGCACTGACTGAATAAATATACAGTTAGAACAAATGGCTTCCTATAGAAGTCTGTTTTCAGTCTTGATCCCAAGCTAAACAAACAACCTCTCAGCTCGAACTTTGCAAATGCTGCATATTAGTGCGAGTGGTACTAAACTATTTATGGTAAAACTCTGTTTTTTTGTTTTGTTTTTTTGCCATCATCAGTCTTCTACAGTGGAAAAAAAACAGCTCGTTTTGCAGATGGACACTTTGTCTTCTTTGTAAAGAGACTGACCACCGTTTCTGTCTCTCCGTTTAGATGTGATGTACTCGCGGAGGCTAATGCACACATTTCTCTTCTCTCCGACATTCTCACCGGAGACACTCATCGACCTTTCTTTCCACTGTAGCTTGACAGGAGAGCAAGCTGCTCGCCACTTTTCAGAGACGAGAGCACTTTCTCTGGGCTATTTTCAGGTAAAGGCAGCAGCAAGGTAGACGGTAGAGGGAGGAGGGGGGGAGAAAAAGGAGGGCAGAAAATGAATGTTTTGTTTGTTATTGAAAAATAGAGTTATCTGCGGTAGTGCTTCAATTGGATTACTCATTATATTGTACTTTTAAAAGAAAAAGTTGTCATTTCATTTCTGGTGGTTTATTTGTACTTTGCGTCTATGATAGATTGTGCAACCAAGAGTCTTTCAAAACATGCTTATAATTCCAAATTGTTTCAAAATATAATTTTGCTGGGCTTGGGAAGGATAGTTGAAGAGAAGCTGAAACTGAAGCGCACATTAATTTGAATGTGGCTCTTGTTTCACTCAGATTTTCCTCTCACTGCATCTGGTCAAGTCTACTGCCTCGCAGCGAATCCTCAAGTCTCTCCATCAGGGCTCATTAGCTGCAGTCCACTAAGCATTTCTGTTAAAGCTTGCTGCTTCCTCCCTGTCCTACATTGCCACCACAGTGCGGGCATAGCTGATTTTTTTCCCCCCAATGAGTGCTTCAATGGTGGGTCTTGGTGGAGAATTATCCTTATTTCAGTGCATTCTCCTCTCCAGTAATAGTCTGCTCGACAACTGAAGTGCCCGCCTCAAACTAAAATGTCAAGCTGTGTATCTGAAAAGACAGTGTGAACAAAGTCTGTGGAGAAGGGTTGAGCTGTATTGATGGGGATGGCTCAGGTACTAAAGTACTGAAGGCTTGTCATTATGATAACTGGCAAAGAAATTGGTCTCATGATTGTTTTTCAGGTCTTTTTTTTTTTTTACCTTTTAATTTTTCTCTTTTTTTTTTTTACCTTTTAATTTTTCTCTCGCTATCTAAGTCAGAATTTTGCTGTTTTCTTTAATGCATCAAAAAGACGGGTAACGTGACGCCAAGGAAGCCAATGTGTATGTATGCTGTAAAATTTGAAAAACCCCAACCATGTGTTCATTTACAGAAAGTATTAGTCAGCGTTGTCTGTTGAAACCCTGGCTATTTATTTGCATATGGATGACAGAGAGGAAAGTGTTTCCTTTCAGTGGACTCATTTGAAATGAGCCTTTTTAATTGTTGTGTTTCATAAATTCCTGCTGACCATGAATTATTCATAAGGTTTTGCAAATCAAAGGCAAAACCAACATAAAGAGTCTTAGTAAGGTGTTAGCCGCCGCGTGCTGCCAAAAGAGCTTCAAAGCTCTTTGGTGTTCACTTTGCAAGTTTTCACTGAGTAACAGAGTCTCTGCATCCCCTCAAGGGTTCAGGTTTCTCTTTCCGTTTGCCACCTGTGTGTACAATGCTATCAGTGTTGTTGTTTTGTTTTTTTTAATCATTGCAGAAAAATGAACACCAACCTATAGTTTATGTAGTGGTATGTAGTTAGCGGTTCCCTTCTGTTGTGATTTTTTTTTTTTAATAAAGTTTTAATTTGCCATATTCTCTTATACCTACTGATTTACTAGAAATATTGGTAAATAGACTTTATTTATTTATGGCTTTTCTAGTGTTGTCACCCAATCAAAGCACTTTGTGGAGGGTTGTGCTTCATTTACTTCATGTTTCCATCGCTCTCCCTCGTCACCCTCTATTCTCCCTTCAACTATTACTACTACCAGCTTTTTTGTTGTTCTTCTTCTTTTCCCAGGTACTTTCCACTGCTATTTTTGGTTATTCTACCGCGTGTGTATATTATATAGGGCAATGGAAGTGATGTTGTTTGGACTGCATATTTGCACAATAATTTTCCTTTGAAATTGCCACCCAGTGGGTTAAATACTTGCATAGTGAAAGCAAGACTCAAACCAAAGCAATCTTGACATCAGTGGTAATCACGGTGTTGCCACTACATTGCACAATCAACATTCCTTTAATAATAATAAGAGGGTGAAGCAAAACAGTTGCCTGTTGCTCGTTTAATCACAAAGGATTGAGACGGGGAGTAGTGCTTCTGCTGTTTAATCAGGATGTTATTCAGTTTCCCACAGCTCCAAACATTTTGGGAGCTGCCCAGTGCGGCTTTCATTTCTACTGACTGCACTGAGCAGTAAGCTGAATACACTGGGGTTAAATGCCTTACTCCCTTCATTGTTGGTAGTGTTGTTTAAGGTCA
Organism: Pelvicachromis taeniatus; assembly: GCA_015108175.1. Lineage (NCBI taxonomy): Eukaryota > Metazoa > Chordata > Actinopteri > Cichliformes > Cichlidae > Pelvicachromis > Pelvicachromis taeniatus. The sequence goes on from VURO01027078.1 coordinate 46,989, forward strand.
TGAGGTCATTTTCAGAGTACTGTCTGTACCCAGTCTTGTTTGTTGGCAATCTTGGTTTGAGGCAGCAAATTGTTGGTTTGACACTGAGTAGTAGTTTGCTCATATTGCCCAGGCATTGTCAAGAAGACCAAGATCAAAACACACCCACACATTCGAGATGAGTTTCTTCTGTGCATGAAGCTCATAAGAAAGGATTTAAATTATTTCCAGACATGTTTTTTTTTTTTTTTGGTGTGATTTTGAAATCAATGCTTTTTTGGGTGGAGTGTTGTTTGTTGTTTTTTGTTGTAGAAAAGTCCTTTACTAAAGTTGCTTTAAAATGAATCTCCATGTCATGGTACTGTGTATGAACTCTTGCACTGCACCACCCAAAAAGCATTGCTGTATAATTGGCATGTTAGTTATCTGCTTTTATTTGCCTTCAAGGGTATTGTGGCTACAAAATGTGCCTCAAGCTCTATGTTTTTTTTAAGTTTTTATTAACGTATGTCTAAATTTCTCAATGTTTCTTTTTCAGTCTTTCACCTGAAACTAATGATGATCTTAAAATTAATTACAATTTCATATTAGGGCTTACACCTCCTGCTGTGGCACTGGTCAGAATTTCTTTACTTGGTCTCCTGAATATATATGCGCTGCTCGTTCACCGCTTACTGATCGGCTCCTAAGTACCCGCCTTTATATAGCTTCTGTAAACAAACCACCCAGCATATAACAGCAGATTACTACTACTAGATTCAATATCAACCTTTTTGCAGACCTTGACAAAGCAAGGGTACATTTTCTTAACAGAGCGTACAATGTCAGCATGGCTAGTTGGTGCAGCAATCTCTCTGCTGTGAGATGAATATGTTGGTCTCTAAGCACTGAGACAGGCAGTGTGTGTTTATTTTTTTGGGGGAGGAAAAGTGCAGTGGCTTGCACCATACCGATCACAAAGACAGAGCATTGGATTATGCCATTGGAGTGGTTTGTTGTTAGTCTGTTGTGTTTTTATTTATTTTTTACCATTTTCCTTCTTTCCACGGTTGTAAATCCACACTGACTGCACACTTTGTTCTCTGTGTAGAGGCAAATTATAGAATTCGCATTGACTCATTTTAAGTCTGCTGCAAGTGAATATTTTATACTCACAATGGGAATGTCTTTCCATTTTTTTTTGCGATTTCAGAACGATCAAAGAAGCTTTTTTTTTTCTCTAATGTTGTAGTAAAGAACTGCTGACCATATAAAATACTATATGTATATTCTATAGATTTATTCAGCAGAAACATCAGTAGAAGTATAACACTGGGGAATAGTAGCCTTGACTTTAGCAGTCCATTCTTGTAGGATTTTCGAGAGCTGTTCTGCATTGGATTGACCAATATTCAGTGCAAAGGTCCTTCATCCAAGGCTTTTTGAGACTTTCCATGAATTTACTGGCCTTTTAAGTTATCCACACTATTTTGGTAAGTTATAAATTTGGGTTTTGACTTTGTCATTTTTCTTTCTAGCCTTGTATTTGGTGGATTTGCTGATGTGCTTAAGCTTATTATCCTGGTAAAAGATCCTCTTCCACTTCAAGTTTTGGGCCGATGCTTTGGACTAGTTCAAGCACTTTTGCTGTAAATATGGCTCTGAATTCATTGCTGAATTGTTGAAAAGCTCTTTGGTTTGCACCAAACAGCAATTTTTTTGGATTTTGAAAAAAAAAAAAAATATGTGCATGCATCAAACAGATATAAGAGTGTGCTGCAGTTCCTGACAACTGGTATGGCCATTTCCCCCCTTTTTTAGTGCTACATGTCAGTGACCTTCTTTGGAGTCAAATGAATTATTTCAGATCTTCCAGACTTGGCATGCATCACCTTTTTTCTTAAGGTCTTTGAGAAGTCTTTTTTTTTTATTTGATAGGTGCTGTTACTCCCTAATGGAATGCTAATTACTCATACCTAAGAAGATCCTGATCGATACAGGTTTTCAAGACTTGCATTTGGTGAATTAAAAATCTGATATTGCGATGCATGGGCTGATTCTTCTTCTTTTTCTTTTTTTAGGCATACTAAACAAGCAGATATGCCTATTTTTTGTTATATGTAATTATTTACTCTCCTTAGATCAGCTAATTGTTGCGTTTGTGTTCCAAACACTTGTATTGCCAACAGTGACGTTGCAAAGTGCCCTCTGGTGGACAAACTGTGTAACATTTTTACTCATATGGTTTGAAGGGTGTTTCTCTTATTTCTTTTCTGATCTTTTCATTCAGTCACTAGTCATTATAATACCAATAGCTCAGCTTGGTCTACAGCTAGTTTGAAACCCCTCTTTCTATTTAATGGATGGAAGCCGTGACTTCTATTTACAAAGTTGCTTGTGATAAAAAATATGCTTAAAAAGCCAAATATTTTAATTGCACTTTTTTATTTTTCCCATGTGTGAAAACAACAATAGACTACACAAGTTTTTACCCTGTGGCAGGATTAAGAGTCCTGCTCTCAATCCCAGTGGATGGTCAAGTTCATGCCCTGACAGCTCGATGAGCTGGCTACCTTCAAACAGCATGCATCCTGACATGGAGTGAGCCTGCATCTATAAAAACTCTACAGGCACTAAGCAATGCTGGCTGGTGATTTTTTTTTCTCCCTTGATTACATTTGAAGAAAACTGTAGTCAAGCTTAGTGTGCTTGCTTTGAATAGAACTGGAAAGAAATCCACATTTACTGAACAAGCAGAAAAGCAAACACAAAAAGTGCCATTAGCTCAGTTTAGCCACGAGCCATGTTGTTATTAGCCAATCCTTTTTTGTCAGATTTTGTAACAGTCAGCATGTATTGGATAGGACCATTGGTGCCAGCAGTGGTTAATGTAATGGATAGTATGTCCTGGAAGGCTTTCATTTGCTGACTTGTATTTTGTTTTTCATGGATGCCCTCTGTTGCATCACTGACAGTGACGGGCGGTAAGTAGACAGATTTAGGTTGTCTTGCTGTTTCCAGCACTTACCGTTAGCAGATTTTAATTTCCATAACTAAATCACTTTCAAACTTTAAATCAGAGGCCATGCTATACATATAATTGGAAGTACAAATATATGTTGTTAATATATACTGTTATACTATAATATGCTATATACTAATATATACTTTTCTAAAGAATTAATACTTCACACACAAGTTAATGAATGCTGAATAACTGAAAATTAATAAAACATTATAAGATGGTGTCATATAGCAGGTGTGTTGACGATGAACAAGGTAGAATGCTGAATAATTCACTTTAATGGGATTAGTGCATAAACAGTCAGTGCAGTGGTCCTAATAATCACGTCTTTTTTGTCAAAAGAAGCAAATTTACTTTGACATTTAAGTTTAGTTCCTCACTCTGCTTACAGAAGGTGTATGGGCTACATAGCAACTGTTTCACACATTGTGCTTTAGTTCAAAGTGTAGTAAGACTATTAAATTAATTGTAAAACCTACATTCTGAATATCATATGATACTGTTTGTAGTACACACACCAGCTGTATTCTGTTAACCGTTTATGACAAAATTGTAACCAAAATATTGAAAATCACAATAAGCATTTTCTGAGGATAGCTGATATCGGCTGTGAATGATTGATGTATCTGACTAGGGTGCATCTGTGGATCATCAGCCAAGTTAGAAAGGAAATGTTTAAAATACACATTTGTTCATATTTGACTCCACTCTGCCTGTTAGACATTGATGCAAATTAGTCACCTATCTAGACAATTTTGCATATCTAGACAATTTCAAGAAACTTCATCTTCTTAATGTATCAATGGGAAATTGTTTTTGTGAAATCTTTTTTGAACACAAAAACTTTTATTTTTCTCATAATGAGTTTCCCCTGTGAGCCAGATATCATCACGTCAGTATCATTTATGTATTTATTTATGTATGCATTCATTTATTCCTTCGAAAAACAAAACATGAAAAACCATATTTTTTGAATGTAGTTCCTGATTGCGTAAATGATTAAAAACTCACGCGTGCCAACAAAATCAAACAAGAAGTTTAAGCCTTACAGCTCATCACACTTGTAGCACAGACATGCTCCATTGTATTTAATATGGGCTTATATAATATTCAGCTATACAATGAATGCTGAGCGGCTGCACTGACCAGTAATTATGAAACAAATAGCCTCACAACCTTGTTAAATCATTCAGTGGCCACTCTTACATTCAAAGCATGCTCTTCCATTCTCAGCTGAATAGCATGAACAAACTGGGTTGCGGTAATAACAACAGGTGGCCAGATGGAGGGTAAGCAGTGAATTATTTTTAAACTTTGACAGAGTCGCCACGGAAACACAACACAAGGGAATGCAAACAAAGTAGACCGATTCAAATGCACTATGCAGTTGTGTGGGAATTCATTACAGTCTCACAACCCTGCTAAAATATATTATTTTGAATGAGATTTTGTTTATTTATTTGTTTTGATGTTTTATTGAACCCTCTGTGTGCGTTTGAACTTCCAGTGTGCAGTCAGTATTCCTGGTACATGACCATACCCATCAGTGTCGCCCTCCTGTCTCACCCAGAGAAACACTGTCTGTGTTTGCAAACGAAAATTTCTTTTTTTTTTATTTCGCAAGAAAAGAAGTGAGCACAGGTTATTTAAATTTTTCTTCCAAAAAAGAAGACCGCACTAACCCTAACCCATGAGACATTCTTCATCATGAGAACACTTCAGCCAAACATTATGCCAATAAAGGAGGGAGGAAGTCTATTCTTTCTACACGAATGTTCATATTTTACTTTGCAAACTGATAAAAAAAAAAAAGAAAACAGCAGGCCAGAATACATTAGCCTGGGTAAACATCAACAAAGCAGCAGCCTCTTTTTATTAGACCCCTACGCCTGGAAGCAGTGGGTTGAGGGGCATTTCATTTCGAAGAAGCGAGCGCGTCTGTCGGTGCGTATTGTTTCCATGATGGCAATTTATTTTGCCAGAGTAGCAGGACAAGTGTGCATTACAGAATGAAAGCTTATAGATAAGAACAATAGAAAAGATACTTTTCAATTCTTAATGTTGTTGAGAGATGCACTGGCTGTGCTGCCTGCTTGCACTGAATACTAATCTTTCTGGGTGTGGGCTGAGGGGACATGCAGTGTTCTGCAGTGAAACCTTCCCATCCAGCTTTCTTTTTTTTCTTCTCTTCCTCTGTTTTTCTGTATTCTCCACTAACCTCCTTCCACACAGCAGCTCATACGATTTTGTAGTTACTTTGCAGCTGGGAACATTCCATGCAAAACACTTAAGTGAGCCTGAGCAACAAAACTGCATCTCATAAAACTCGAGTTGCTGGTGAACAGGCACAGAGTGTTAAATGATCTTTATGCACCAGATATTTTCAGTGGCAGACCTCTGTATGGAGTTGCTTTTTGTGTAGGATAGCATGCTATTTATGGAAAGAAACAATAAAGTATAACATTAGAAAGCTGGTTCCTTTGAAATATGGTGTTTTCTCTGTAGAGAAGAGAAGAAGCCACTTCTTGTGGACTGCAGGCCATGAAAGTGATCAGCAGGAACGCAACAACCAGAAGTCATAGAAAATCAATGTTATTCACCAACTTCAAGAGACAAAGGAGGAAGTATTACTTTGGAGCAAGTGATTGAAGTGACTACCAATGAAAGTGAAGGGTATTGCTGATTGACATGTGACATGGTGGTAAATATTACAAAGGCACCAATAACCTAGAATGTTTTCTATCAACTGACCACCAGTTACCAAGCAAGGATCAACAAATGAATTACCTTCTTTGTGCACAGATCTTGACCTTATCAAACCATGAAATGTAAGGTGTTCACTACTTCAAAGACCATCCTCACACAGTCCATGTGGGCAAGCGAGACAGGCAGAGTCAGTGCAGAGTCCAGTGAAATGATGAGAGACGTCAGCTAAAATCTACAAAAGGTGATGCAGTCTTTCTCTTTTCATCACAAATATAATTTTGTCACAAAAAAAGAAAGATTCTGTTTTACTTGCATCCATCAGTTACATTACCACCATCTTATTGCCACAATGGGGTATTGTTTCTGGAAGCAGGTTTAACTCTGCATGGCTAGAAGTCACTGGGATTTCAAAGCATTCTGTCTGTCAGAATGTCAGTTTTCAGAAACGTGTCCTTTTCCCTAAGTTGGAAAGTTGTGAGGCCAGCAGATATTTTTCTTGCTTTGGTTATTTATTTATTTATTTATTTTCGTGGTTTAAATTCTGGTTTTTGACAGAAGACTGACGGGAGTATCAAAATCAAGAAGTGAGTATAGAACCAAGTTCAACTATAAATTACCTAAAACTGTAGTAAATAGAGCAGAACATCTTTTCTACTATATACACTATGTCCTCAGCCATTAGGACTTTTATTTAGACATTTATTTTATATCCTTTAACCTTTTGAAGAATGTGTGTTTAGTCCCCACAGGATATCTAAAAAGACAAAGAACTAGTCTACCTTGTGTTTGTGTGCATGTGCGCGCGTGTGTGTGTGTGGCATATATAGGCTTTTATCTGATCTGTGATACATGGGCTTTTGTATGAGTAAGTAATTTTTTTCAGGAATTTAGTGCTGACAATATTTAGTTTATATTTAGTTCTTTTCCCAATTAAGTCTGGTGGTGACATGGTCACAGCAACTCTTTGTGCAACTGAACTAAATTTGGCTTAAGATTTATTTAGTAATTACATACAGAAGCAGAAATGTGTGTACATTCTGTGACAACAAGAATTCATCAGTGAGTTATAAAAAAAACTCTTTATAGCAGTCACATGTTCTAAATACACATTAACTGGGATTTGGTTTTTAACACATGAGGCTTGCTGTCTCAAATGTAATGAGGGTAACAAAATAAAGGTAATGGAACTGATGTCAGCTACACGGCTTATTTCCGAGTTTGTCACTGATAATCCATACCGATCCAATTTACCTCAGAACTCTGGGAGTCAGCACATCACACATTTGCACACAAGGGTACAGCTTCCTTCACATACTTGGCTAATGATATGCTGGAACATTTCCCAGGAGTAGCTTTGAATAGGCATCAGTCATTAAAGCAGCAGTAACATAGCATTTGGAAGAATGACCACAGTGCCCAATTCTCTACTATTAGAATAGTCAGGACATATTTTTTTCTTCCTCCACAGAAAGTCATTTATATTTGGCATGTACTTGTGGCACTGCTGAAGTTAAGAGATGAAGGTAAACCTTTTCATTCGGCAGGTACATTTTGCCTCCCCTGACAGATGTGTAGACACATGCTGCCACAGGAAAAAGTGATGAAATGAGGAGAAACTCTGCTTGTGTTCTTTGTTGTTCTTGTTTCCTAAAGAAGACGGTGCGTTGAGACTGACAAATAGACTTTTGCCCTCATGCATTATATATGAGAGGCAAGCAACATGGGCTATTCCCTCATGTGTGTGCCTCATCACTTCTTTAGCCATGTCATGATGTGTGTTTACTATGCAGAGGAGCTTTAGCTATAGGGATAATAACCTGATTCACTCATACTCTGTTTCCATGGCGATGAGGAAAATATTACGGAATAGATGCGAGTAATTGCTTCTTCAGTATGTGCGCTTGCATGTTAAAGGGACATTTTGTCTATGGCTGCAGCAGAAATCATATTTTAAAACCTGTGTTCCAGGGTATGGTTGGCGAACTGAATGAGATTTCAAATGAGGAGTATTGAAATTCTTTTTCAAATGAAGCCAATTTGTAGGTGCCCTTTGCCACTTCATAAATAAATCAATCATTGAAATTAGGGCTGCCACAAATTATTATTTTGATAGTCGACTAGTCACCGATTATTTTTGCGATTAGTCGACTAATCAGATCATGCATCCATTGGACGTAAAACGTACAGCTTATTGCACCAGCATGCATCTGCTCTTATATAACTATCATTAGCTTACAGCTTTGAGTGTTTAAGGTATGTGCTAACTAAAAATAAAGACAAGATGATTTTTTTAATTAAATTTTAATGAAATCTGCATATTGTTTCGGTGAAGTTTAATAAACTCAGCCGTCTGCTCCTTGCTATCTAAAATATAACAGGACACTGGAGTATATTGTGTGTGCTGTGTGAAAACTATATCTTTAATCTCAGCCAAACCCATTTACTCAGGAACAAATAAAATACTAAAAAAAGCCAAACAATAACATTTTTAAGTTATCTAAGTGACATATATATATCATATTTAACCTGAGTAGCAAAAGACGGCGGTGGGTTTGAAAACGTTTTGCCGGGAGTCCGGTGTTCTCACCGGCTATAGTGAGCCTTGAACCCTGGCTAGCTATCGAGCTGGCGGGTAACAGACGTCTCCGAAAACGTAAGAGCCCTTTTGAAAATATGTGGGGTCTTGATAGACTGAGCAGATATTTGAGGTTTACACAGCTACATTCTGGCCGGAAAATATGTTAAACGTTTATTTTGTGACCCACAAAGAATAAGAAGAGTAATATTAAAACTAACTAGCCACAGCCAGTGTTGAAAACTGAGCAGGGCCACGCCATGAATTCTGGGACACAGCTTCTTCTTCTTCGGGGTTTAACGCCAGCTGGCATCCTTGTACATGCAGTGCTGCTTCAGTCTGTTATTACACTCTTAAATCCTACTACTTATTCCTGCGTCTTTTGGGATCTTACAAAGCTTCAAACGACGCGTCGACTATTAAATTAGTCGTCGACGATTGTCGACGTAATCGTGGCAGCCCTAATATATATATATATATATATATATATATATATATATATATATATATATATATATATATATACACACACACACACACACACAAATAAAAAAAAAACATATA
>VURO01027092.1:2477-16887 GCA_015108175.1 Pelvicachromis taeniatus
ACGGTCCTGGGTCTGTGACCTGGGGATTTTAGTTTGTTGCCTTTATTATTGTTTATGGGCTCATGTTTTTGGTTCTGCTTGCCCCTCATGTGGTTCTGTGCTTTTGTTCTGTGTCCTGTCACCCTTGCCTGTGTTTCCTGTTTTATTTTGAAGAGTCTTATAGTTCTCTGGTTATTGTGTTTAGTTTTGCTCATGCCTGGTGTCATCGTTATGATTTCATTCTAGTCAGCTGTTACCCAGGTGTCTCCTCTCTCCCTGATCTCCTCATGTGTCTTAAGTCCTCTGTTTTCTATGTCACATTGTCAGGACGTCTGTTAACCCGCCACAGCTCGTCTTGTCTTTCACAGTCTGCCTTAGTTTCTAGTTTTGTCCAGTTTAGGTTAGTTAGTTTGCCTTTTGTTATGCATTTCTGTCATCAGCCACAATAAAGGCTCGATTTTTGTTAAACCCTGCAGCTCCTCATCTGTGTCTGCACCTGGGTCCATCCTCAACACTACGCGCCGTGACATCCACACCATTCAAGTCATTGCAGGCTGAGCCAGTGTGCAGTAATAATTCTCTGGGAGGTTCACGTCGGGTTATGTGGAAGGTTACAGCGTAACTTTAAAAGGTGTTTCCAAATCATGCATAAGAAACACCAGTTACCCCATGCAATGCTCAAAAAATCTACAAAACCCCCCCAAGAGCTACATCTCATGCTAAATGTTAAAGTTCATGACAGCACAATTAGAAAAAGACAGAACAAATATGGCTTTTTTGGCTGCCGGGAGCAAGAACATGGCAGCATGGCTGAGGAACGGACCACAAAAGTTCTGGAACAATGTCCTTTGGACAGTGACCAAAGTGGAGATGTTTGACCACAAACAGGATTTCGTTTGGAGAAAGCCAAACTCAAACATCTCATACCAACTGTCAAGCGCAGTGGTGGAGGGGTGATGATTTAGGGTCATTTTGCAGCCACAGAACCTGGGCAGCTTGCAGTCACTGAGTCGACCATGAACGGCCAAGTATTCCAGTCCAATGTGAGGTCATCAGTATGACAGCCAAACGTAGTCGAGTTAGGTCATGCAACAGGACGATGATCCCAACCACAGCAGCAAATGTGCAACAGAATGGCTGAAAAACAAAAGAATGGAGGTTGCAACGGTGCAAAGTCTCGACCTCATGAAACGTGTGGCTGAAGAGAGCTTTGCACAAACAAACAACATCTCAGTGGACTGAAGGAACACTGATAAGAAGACTGGGCCAAAGTTCCTTCGTAATGGTCTGTGAGGCTGATGAAGTCATACAGAAATTGATCGCTCCAAGTTATTGCTGCCTCACTTGGATCTATAAGCTACTGAATCGTGGGTGGACTTGGTTTTTCACATCGCTGTAGTTCCTGGGATGGTCGTGAGTTCTCCGACTCCATCTTTAATGCCCAACTTTAATCTTCATCAGGAAGCGACTCATTGTGCATCACTTCACAGCTGGTCACTGGATGACGTGGCTCTGGTCGCCTAGGTAACTGCACTGCTCTGTCAGATGTTAATCAACGGTATCCTGCCCTTTCATTGGTCGTTCAACCCACCACTCGGCTGCAAATCGAAAAAGATCCATCCCATCGCCGCACTGCTTTCTCGACTCGCTCAGATTTTCAGCAGAAATAAAATGTTGATTAGATTATTTCCCCTTATTGTCCAAAGTGTGAATTTGTGTGTCGCTCACCTGCTAACACACTATTAAAGCTTTAAGTGACGCCTCAGCCAGACAGCAGACGCAGGTCTCTTCCTGTTTAAAGGGAGCTCGTTCTCCCCATTGGTGCCGAGTGCTTGCTCATAGATCATCTGTGCATTAGATGATTCTCTGCCTAATACACAATGTAAAGCACTGTTGACACAGCTGTTGTTGCAAACTGGTGCTATATGAATGAAACTGAACTGAAGCTGTCTGGCTTCACCTCAGCTAACATGGACTTCTCAACCGTTTTGGAACATTTTTTTAATACAATTAACTGATAAACAGAGTGTCCAACAAGCCTTTCCTCCATTTTGGGTCAATATTTTATTTGAATTAAACAAACTAAATATCAGATCGTTGTGGCCGATGGTTGCAGCGTGTTTTAGGACGCTTGTTTCTTATGGTTTTTTTACATCTCTATAAGCGTCCCCTAATATCGTTGTTAGTTTCCATAAGGACCCAATATCCAAACCAAACAAAAGAAGCTCTTAAGGAACAAATGAAGGACGTAACGCAGCGTAACAAGTAAACACAGGTTTTAATATTACACCATTCTTATAGATGCTTGAAGCGCTCTGCAACACTGGTGAGTATCACATTAACAAGCCAGTCCCTCAGCTGTCCTGCTATGTGGCCCCAGTGAAGTCGCTCCTTGTCTGAATGAGAGCGACAAACACACTTGCTCCCCTCTTGCCACATGCCCTCTGCACTAACTTGGACCTGAGGTAAATATTTGCAGGGTGAGTTGCTCCACTGTGCTCGTCCACATCCACACGATGGGCCCATGATACAGTCGCTTTGCACAGGGTTCAAAGGTCCGGCCACGCATGGCCACTGTTTGCCTGCTGGCGTGCCGCTACTGCTGTTTGTGCTTTTATTGAACTGTGTGTGTGTGTGTGTGTGTGGGGGGGGGGTCATGCATCCGGACACATCATGCAATCAGTGAAATAAAGGAGAGCAAATCCACATTATATAAGGAAGTTTTTCCACACCACACATTAAGTCATAAAGCTGCACAACATGCTCACAACTATCCAAAGTAAAAGATTCCTCTGACGTCATGCAAGTGCACGCAGCCCCGGAGAGGGAAAGAGCGGTGTGCCGTGACCCCCCGTCAAAGACACGCTGTTTGGCACCAGAACGTTTAATAAAGGAACTCAAGCAGGAATTTACTGCGTGCTAAAGAAAGGCGGAAATGAACAAATTATGTTAAAAAGACAAAAACCTTGGGAAATAAATGAATCTAAAGAAAGAAAAATCCTTCTGACACAGAGGCACCAGGGGCAGAAATTAGGGGGGGGTCTGCTTCCCCCTTTTCTGTGGAAAAACAGAGCTGCCGTCTCTGCTCTGCTCGATGCATTTCTGTATTGAGGTTTTGCAGACACCTGACTCTTTAAGCTCATGATGTTCACTTGGCTGCCATTTTGTACTCGTGACCATCACGGTGACACAGTGACACAAGCCTAGAGAGCTTTTCTCAACCATGTGGCCACCACCTGTCATGAGGAAAAAATCAGTATTCCCTGAAGGGTGCAAGTGGTTGATGGTAGTTGATGCTAAAGCCCCAGTCACACAGCGCCAGAGACCCCTGGCAACCACCTGCCACTAGTGAAAAATGTGTATTTCCAAGGCAAAAACCTCCCTCAGTGGAAGTGTCTACAGACACTTTCCAGCTACTCTCTGAGCTGCAGTGAAACCATGAAGGGTGATGCAAACAGGAAATGGAGACAGTCGCCTTCAAGTTTAAAGTTGTGCCTTTTCAAAAATGTGAATTAGGCACAACTTTTACTTCCAAAGTCAACTGTCTTAGTTTCCAGTTTGTGTTGCACTTCTTCACTTTTTCCTGCTGCTCGGCTAGTAGTTAGGGAGTATTTGTCAGAAAATACTGCCTATGCATCGTTGGTGTTGTAAAGCATTTCAAAAATGTATATTACAACAAACATATCAAGTTAGGTTTCCTGTTAGGTTTCCAAATTCAGGTTCCTCATGTTGGCTGTGACAGTTTTTAATAGCATTAACTAACTTCTTTGCTAATAATAACTGAAGGGTTGGTCAGTTGGGATGTGTGACGTAGAACTCATAAGCAATTTTATTCAATTTAGTTTCATTTATGTAGCACCAATTCACAACAAGTCGCCTCAAGGCGCTTTATACTGTGAGGTAAAGACCCTACAATAAGAAAACCCCAACGATCCAACGACCCCGCCCTCTGTGAACAAGCACTAGGCAACAGTGGGAAGAAAAAACTCCTTTTTAACAGGAAGACACCTCCAGCAGAACCTGGCTCAGTCAGAGGCAGCCATATGCCATAACTGGTAGAGGTGGGCGGATTGATCCAAATATCGATAGTATCAATACCAACACTAGTAATGGTATCAGATCGATACTAGCACGATTTGATCGATACTTTGCTTTGATCCTTCAAGCTCAGTATGTAGCCCACTGAACTGTGTTAACTATTTCTTTGGAATAAATAAACCGCAAACATGCAGTATGAAAAATGTCCAAACCTTTTTGTGTGCTTTAGAGACAGAAAAGTGACATTGCAGGTCTCTAAAAACCCTGTTTCAAAGCTGAAAGGTGTGTTTTGTTGTGCTAAATAAAGTAACAATCACAGTGATATTGTGGTGATTAAAATGTGCTCAGAATTTGCAAAATTTGCAAACTGAGAATTTATCTCATAAGTTGTGGCACACTACTCTCCCCCAGTTAGCTCCCTGTATAACTTAAAATTATTGGTACTGATATCGGCAATACTGGCCCTGTATTTACTTGGTATTGGATCAATACCAAAATTTGTGGTGTGGCACAGCACTACTGTGAATGAGGGAAAGTGTGAATGTTGAATGTTTTTGTTGAAATGTCCGGGCATGTAAATACATGTCAAATGACAAGATATACGTGTTCAAATAGCATCAATTAACACACAACTCCAGGGTTTTTATTTCTATATGATATTTTGTCATAATTAAACAATAAGAACAAGTAGTCTGATGTTCTGTAATCATTGTGAAGGTATAATTTGAAATACAAAAACATTAAGTTTTTGTATAAAGTATCAGTATCAGTATCGCTGATACCACCCTGAGTTTTACTTGGTATCGGTTTGGAAAGGAACTGGTTGGGGGTGAGGGAAGCAAGACGTGATAAAAGACATGCTGTGGAGGCAAAGTGCACATGACGTCCGTGAGAAAGCTCAATATGACTAGGTAAGGTTAAATAATATCACATGCAGTGAAAACTATTGCGTAAAATATGGATGTCAGACAATGTATCTGTAACTTTTTGAAAACTGGACTACCCCACATGTACCTCAGAATGGTTTGATCCACTTTTTACCGTCCCCTAACTGCTTTGCTTTACAGACTGTAAAGAAAGGATGTATGTGACACTGATTCATGTCAGCTGCTATTTTATTTTGGGGCTGCTACATCTCCAAAGGCATATTGATGAAGGCAGGAGGTCTATGCACATTACAATCTGCAATTTTGTTTTTCTTTGGTTTGATTTTTATTTCTGATAGAATTTTCCGATTTCCCCTGAACCCCACTCTGACTGGTAGCTGGACTGCTTTGCCACTGCTTTTAAAAAATACTGCAGACACCCCTGCCACACCTTCTCTGCCTCACCTGTGTGGACCCTATATTTACCCCATATAACACACATCAGTGGGATTGAACAGCTTTTGATGAAACATTTCATCCAGAGATTCTCAGATTTCACAACAATCCATTGATACTTGTTGTAATACTTCAGTCTGGACCAACTGACATTGTCACAAGCTGTGTCAGTGGCAATGCCTAATGTGTAACATGGGGCAAGGTCGTAAGCAGGACATAGTGGCTACATAATGAGTCATCGTGCAGGACTGTGGACCGTTTCTCCGTGCTGAGCTACCTGTAAAAGGTTTTCGGTGGACATGCCAATGTGTGCAGTCGTTATCTGCTCTGACCTCAACAAGGGAGTGAACGTTGGGTGATTAATGCGTGTTTGGCTGCGTAGGATGGACTGTGTAAGGGATGACAAATACCTCACGTTTCACAAGCTTGGACAGAAACCGATAGATCCACAAAACTCCTACAACATTCATTTATCACGGCCGGGTCTTGAAGACAATAAGACTCCTGAACTCAAAGTGCTCAACGCCCCAGAGTTCATTAGAAGTTCGACAGACTTTGGTATTTCGTTGAGAACCAGTTGAAGAGCCAGTGTTAAAGAACTAAAGTTCTCATGTATTGATTAGTCTTTTACATTTATATGGGGAGTAAATAAAAAGCAGAGTAAAACATCCCAGAGTGAAAGATCACTTTAGGTTTATTATAGCTGAACGCAGCTGCCGCCGCGCCTGAACTGCCACTAATCAAGTGCTACGTTTCCACTGACTTTTCACATCTCTGACCTTTACTCTGATCCGTCTTAGACACTACACCTGTTGCCAAATTACAGATGGCTCACAGGCTGTCACCACTTCACTGCTAAATATTTCATCAGGCCCTGCTAACCTCCTCGCACTCTTCTTTGGCCGATGCATGACGCGCTCTGCGGGATCATCGCCGCCGCCTGCTTACCTGTACAAGCCTTTCCTGAGTGAACCTGGTTACCAGTGATGACTTAAAAAAATAAAAAAATCCAGTGAAGTTGCACCTTACAGTTCGATAAATACAATCACCAGTCGTTTTATTAGGTACACCTGCTGGGTTAAGAGCTGCCTCAATTCTTCATGGCAGAAAATCAACAAGCTGCTGGAACATTCTGGTAACGTCACACAGTTACTGCAGATTTGTCGGCTACACCTCCATGATGGGACCCTCCCATTCCACCACATCCCAAAGGTGGTGTTCTCCCCGAGAACCTCATATGTTCTTTCAGACCACTCTCTGCAAAGATGGTTCCCATTCAATCAGCAGTTTCAAGTACTCCGACCAGCCTGACACCAAGTCGCTTAGATCATCCGTCTTCATGTCTACACGCCTAAACACACGGACTTACTGCCAAGTGATTGGCTGACTCGATATCAACAAGCATGGCACGGTGAATAGGCATAGCTAACTCAAGTTTCCAGAGTAGCGGACGATGCTGAGAACATGTGAACCCAAACAGACCGTCCAGGGTTTGCAGATCATTTGTCTTCCACACAAAGATTCAGATGTTCCGAGAAAATGAACCAACACCACAGTGTAAAACAATTATTTGATATTTTATTAAAAAGTAAAGAAGACATAACTTGCTCGTCAAGGCTAGCCCTTTTTTTCTTTTCTTTTCAAATCACAAGGTTTACAGATGGACGGCAGTGACGTCGGCCTCATCAGCTCAGCACAAATCAAACAGGCAGAACTACGGTCTTCATCCATAGCCTTTATTGGAAATTCTTTACAAGTGAATCCTCAGAACTTGCCCAAACCCAGCTTTTAGAGACTATAAATATACACATAAAAAAAGGAGGTGTAAAAGGATTTTGCATTTGCTCCAAGTACAAAGAAAGCATTTACAGTCAGATCTCATTTTGAGAAGGGCAGTTTGCTCATTGGTTGAAATGTCCATTTGTACAAACATTGTTGACAGCGGTTAATCGTGTTGGGAAGCTGAATTTAAACAAAAACAATAAGGGGAGTGGGCTAAAACAATCAGTGGCCGAAAGAAAGCAGGAAAGTCTCGATGGTAACGGCACTAGAAAAAACACAGGCGAACGGCACAGAACAGTACAGACAGAAGAGGGCGACCCAGCCACTGCCACATCAGTATACAGGTAATATACACACACATTGGCCGGCAGGCTACCAAAGAACTACACGTGGTCTTCTGCACAATAAGAGCTAAAACATCCCAGCACTATGAAGCTCCCCTGCAGAGACGGGCAGGTGGCTGAAGTACTTGGAAAATGCTGGCACACGAGTAATAAAAGTGCAGGTATAGAGCGCCATCTGGTGACCACGCCAGGAAATGTGCTGGAAAACCTTTGATTTGCCTTTAAGTCTGAGCTGCTAATTGAATGGAGCTGCACCACAGGGCTCACGGTGTGTCACAAAACGTCAAGAGAAGATTTCTGCTGTTGATTAAACGAGAAGTAAAATAACTTGTGGCATGATGATCTGCAGAGGGCCCCGATTTAAAACCTGGCATGCTCCAGGGTGTGACCAACTATTCAATATTTACAAAGAACCAAATAAAAAGTGCAAAAATTATCAAAGGTAAAAAAAATGCCCATTTGTCTTAAAAAACATCAAATTTGCTGCTTTTAAACACGGTTTACAAATGTTTATGCACAGAACTTCAAATATAGTATGGTCCTGCAGCTGCTGGCATAATAAGTGTACTTTACACAGGAGGAGTGCAAACTGACAGATCATTTGAGGTACCTTTAAAGTGGCAGGGCACTACAGAGGAGGGAACAGGTCCAACGGCTCTACACGCTGACAAACAGGGGGAGACTTAGAGTCCGTCCCTGACGACATCGTGGCACCAAAAGCTGGGATCTTTGTTTTTAACAGATTGGACCACAAAGCCCCTTTCAGACAAGCGCCTTTCCTTCTGACAGCTTCACATCACACATGTTGCTGCTTCTTTCTTGTGACTGATAAATTAGCCAGCGAGCATGTGCTCACCGATTTCCCAAACCAGTGGGCGCCATGACGGTAGCTTCTAATCAGTCTGTGGTCGCTACGAAGGCTCCTAAAGGTGACGGAGGAAGCCGGGAACCGTGCGTCTGAAAGGGGATCGTGAGCCCAGCTTTGGACAGAAGATTTAAACCTGGGCTGGGAGGGAAAATATATATGTATATTTATATATGTATATAATACTAGATCTAGTAAAGTCCTATTGAGTTTATCTAGGAACATGGAAGTAACCAAAGAGTGTAAGCAGGATGCTTCACAGAAAGAACAATTTACAAGTGACGGCAATCAGAGCACTCCTGGATTGTTTGAGACACAAAGACGACCTGTTGCCGTCGGCGACGCGTCACAGGTGCTCGGGCGAGAGCTAGCTGGACTCATTCCTGAAGCACACCAGTAAAGCCAGGTCTCAACTAAGTCCTCGGATTACACTGCACTCGCGTTTGGAGAGGACACAAAGCAGCTCACGACATTTAAGTCGAACTACGCTTGTGTGAGGTTGTCGACCGTAAAGAGTCTGAAGAGCTGCGAGGACCTCGCCATCATCTCAAATGTCTCATTTTTCTTGGTTGGAAAAACCAAAAAAAGCCCCAAAAACAAAAACATCACCAACATTAAACATGTTACAAATATAAATCAGTTTTCTTCTCTCGTTTTTCCAAAATATGAGCATAGACTTATTAACAGACAAAAACACGTCCTTCTGAGGATCGGGTCCCGCCGGCGCTCGTGGTCATTCTGAGGAGCGGGACAGACATTGTTAAAGCAAAGACAGACGACAGGAAACAAACAGCACCCTGGCTTTCACGAGCGTTTCTGTCTCTTGGAATGTCGCTGCTGGTGTGGCCGGTCCTCGTCGCTGCTCGCCGCCTCGGTGTCGCCCCGGCCCCCGCGCTTACGAGTTCTTCGCGTTTCCCGCTCGCCGTCGCTATCCTGCTCCCTGTAATCCTTCCTGCCTGAGGTGGCTGAGGTTCTCTTACTTCTCCTCCTGCCATCATCATTATCATCATCATCCTCCTCCTCCTCACTTTCGCTGTCGTCATCCTTCCGTCTTCGATCGCTTCTGGTTGTTTTTCTTGTATGGGATTTTCCATTCGTCATCTTCTTCTTGGGCTCTTCTTCCTCTTCCTCATCTTCGTCCTCCTCCTCTTCCTCCAGTGTTGCAGGAGCTTGGCTGACGCGCTTGCGGGAGCGCCGCCGGATGTAGCTGAGACCAGGCAGCAGCTTCTGAAGCAGCTCGGTGAGCGTCTGCTCCGTCTTGACCATACAGGAGAGCACCGTGCTGCCCTGCTGGTTGTACTCCTCGGCGTTGGAGAAGACCAGCTTCACGTCCTCCAGGAAATCCTGGGCGTGGCGGTACGAGCCCTGGCTGAACTTGCCCAGCATCGTCTGGAAATCCATGGGCTGAGAGATGATATCCAGGTAGTCCTCTGCCTCATCAGGAGAAACAGGCTCCCTGAAAGGATTTAGAGCGTGTGGTGAGTGTCAGACTGGAGACCATAATGTGTTTAATGTTTTATAATAGCCGAGAAGCATCTGTAATTAAAGACCCCCCCCCCCTGGAATATGACTAACACGATGTGGAGGTTAAATCCTGCGTCATGAGGGAGAGCCAGCATCGAACGTGCAGACCTCCCTGCTGTGACGACTGGTGAATGTGACCCCCCCGGTCCCTGATCGCTCCAACACGTCAGACCAGCTCCCAAAAGACTATTCATCATATGTTTAGTGCAGAAGTTATTATTATGATCATGAGCAAACTGTCAGAGGGGCAGTTCAGCCCCGCCCCACGTTAAAGGAGTGCTTATGTAGAAACAACGCTAGGCCGCGTCTACATCTGGCCAGTGGTTCAGACTCAAGAGTGCTGATGCAAACAAAGGTTAGTTATATTTTTAGCAAACTAACTAAATAAATATAATTATTTATATTATTTAACTTATTTATATAAATATAAATAAGTTACACAATTTGAAGCCTACTTGGAGTAAACATTTATCATCACACATCTCTGCTGCTGCTTGAATGAGCAGCTAATAACCAGCCGCCCCATCGCTCTGTGTAACACGAGCGCAGAGGTCGGCGCCGATGGAAACGGCGCCCGAGAGGCTCTGGGCTTCTGCCCAGGGAAAACCGTCTACCAAGCCCGACTCCGTCTGATGAGCTTTGAACAGCGTGGCACACAGAAATATTACATTTAAAGGTATTTGAATGTGCAGCTAGTTTCCACAGACAAATGCTTTCCACACTCATGGAAGCATAAATACATACATTATGTGGAACAAAGTACTGGTACACATTGCACCTAGCTGCGCTGCTCAGCCATGCCACGAAGCTCCCAGCGCACAACACTCGTGCTGATGTTAATGCCAGTGGAGGTTTGAACTCTGCAGGTACCGACTAAGCAGTCTGCAACTTCAACTGAGTTTCTGTGGTTGCGAACACTTACAGCAGTTACAGCTGAAGGTGGAATTGATGGATTTAATGGAAGAAATAACAGAATGTATGGATAACAACAGGTATGCCCACCCATTATTGTTGCCCAACAATACCTCCAGCCTGGGTTGACATTGAGCAAGAATCTGTTCCAGATCTTCCCTTATATGCTTTTATATACTCTTCAGACACTAAGACATTGAAAAAGATTACAAAGAACCTGTTCTTGAAAAATACAATTATACTTTGGCGTGCAGCACACAAACATATTGGCGATACGCTATGTTTACTCCTGGTAACAATGATGGAGGGTTTAAAATATGGAAAAATAAAGGCATTCAAAAAGTTAAAGATCTGTATGTAGATGGCGTATTGCTCACATTTGATCAGTTATGTAAAAAAATATTTAATACCCCCAAAAGCACTTTTTAAAATATTTACAATTGAAAAATGATTTGTCATCGAAACTGCAACAGATTGCTGAACTTCCACCATTAAGTAAAATAGAGGAGGTATGCGCTAAGAATGCAACAGGGAAAGGTTGTCTCTCTATATATTATAACTTATTGACGCTTTCCTCCAGAGACTCAGCAGCAGATAAGCTGGATGCTTGGAGAAGGGAAATCCAAGAGGACATACATGAAAATGAGTGGAACCAAACTCTGTGTTCTTGGTATATACCCAAAAGGAATTTAAAGAACCAGAGAAACAAACTAAAGTACTGGACTATGGACTACTTCAAGCTAGAAGAGCCATTGCACTATGTTGGAGGAGCATGGATGCACCCTCCATAGGACTCTGGAAGAAGGAAACTGCAGACTCTCTAGGCCTGGAAAGACAATGGGACTTTGTAAACATGTGGGGGCCATATATGGATATTTTACAGAGCAGAGGTGAAAGACGTTTATAAGAAAGATGGAAAAGAAGAAGGGGAGAATCTTGTCCATCCTACTCCCTTTGTATTTTTGTGTTACTGTGAAAACTTTGCTCATTTCATTTCTATATTTGGTTATGATACTAGGCAGGTTTGATGTATGGATGGGTGTGAATGTGAAGGTGTTCAGATGTTTGTTTGTATTGTATAAAAGAAAATTTCAATGAAAATGTATGAGAAAAAAAACAAAAAAAACAAGAGGTTTGCAATTGGGGTCTTTTTAGATTTAAAAAAAAAAAAAAGCATTTGATACTGTTGACCATAAAACATTCTAATAACCAAACTAGAAAAATATGGGTTTAGGGCTGTGGTACTGGTTGGGTAAAATACGTACAAATACATGAGTTTAAATCTAAATTGTTGGATGTTGAATGTGGAGTACCTCAAGGATCAGTACTGGGTCCGAAAATGTTTATTATGTATATAAATGATATTTGTAAAGTATCGAAGATGCTAAAGTTGGTAATTTTTGCAGATGATACAAATGTACTGTGTTCAGGTGTGGCATTTCAACAGGTTCTGCACAGGAGTTAAAGATGTTAAAGAAGTGGTTTGATAGAAATAAATTGTCATTAAATCTAAATAAAACAAAATTTAGGTTATTTGGACACTATAAAAAAAAAAAATTAACTTTGAGTTGATAATGTGTATTTAGAAAGGGTCAATAACATAAATGTCTTGGTGTGATCATTGATCATAAGGCCTATTGGAAACCACAGGTGACTTATGTGAGGGGAACGTTAGCACGGGGCATTGTGTTAGGGGCAAAGGAAAACATTGGATATGTGATATTGTGCTTTATTACTACCATACATGAACTACTGTGTAGAGGTTTGGGCAAATACATATAAAAGTAATATTCAGACTATAATCATAATTTAGACTAATAAATCAGGAGGCAGCTCACACAAACACACTCCCAGTCGAGATAAGTCAATGGGTCTTAGAAAGAGAAGGGAGGTCTAATGTTAGAGGGACGTGGAATTTAAAAATACAAAGAGTAAGAACGACATTGAGGAGGATGTCACATCAGCGGGAGTGAAACACTGGAATGAGTTAAAATAAAGAAATAAAGGTCAGTAGTGATATAAATCAGTTTAAAATAAAACTTCAAATAGACATTTTAAATAATTATAAGAATGAAGAAGATGTAGTGAAACTAAGACAGCAGTTAAAGTGATGTCATCTTCTTCTACAAATGAACAAATCTACGTATAGTTTTAGTTGATTGGGAGGAAGTTGTGTTGATTTTGTGATGTTTTAAGTTGAAGGTATTGTAGAAGTTGTTGTTTAAAATTTAGAGGATGAGGGTGTACAGCGGGGGGGGGGGCTAAATCAGTATACACTTCAGCCTACTCCGTTTCAAACAACTGTGTGGAAAGATTTTCTGGACCGCTGGTGAATGTTTGAAATAAAGAAACCGAACTGAATATCTGGGAGTGAAGAAACTTGACAAACCACGTTGATGCAGTGGTGACATCCAACCATAGCATCACACTTACATTAAGTGAGCTCCCCATTCTTAAATGTCTGTAGAGGCAAACTGCATCAGGTTAGGTGCCTGATTTTACACACCTGTGTCCCTGTAGTGTCTGTAGTTTATCTAATAGGAGTCAAAGTGGCTCCTGTTGACATGTACTCGAGTCACATGTCTTCGTTCCTCACCTGAAAGGCCAGCTGTAGCGAAATTTCATCAGCTTCTTGAGGATTTCCTCACAGCGCTCCAGCTCCAGCACCTGTCTGCGCACACCTGTCTGGGAACTCTGTCGCACCTGCAGAGACGGCACACACAAAAGCAATAATTTGAGGACATAAACAACACACGACTGGTCTGTTCTAGCGCTCGGCAAACTTCTTACCAGTTCGTCAATGTCTGCAGGGCTGTTGGGGCCTGTTCTCTGCTTGCTGCTCTGATTACTAGAAGAGGCCGGCTTCTTTGATTTACTTTTCGAGCTTTTCTGCCGAGATGAAGTCTGCTTATTTTTCTTTCTTGGTCTCACTGTGGAGGAAGAAAGACGTAGAAATTAACATGTGTAACGCTGCAGTTCCTCTCAGGAAATCAATAGACATCCAGCTCTAGGTGGCTCGAAACATTCCCAGGCCTCCATGACTTGAACGTTTGCCTGTCTGAGCCTCACGCTTGGAATGAGAAAGATAACTGGCTGTTAGGTGCACCGACACCTCTCTGTTGAAACATCTCAATTCATTATCCCTGACACGCAGGCCTGAACTGGCAGAAGGGATAATCCTGCCACATACTCTGAGTGAAGCCACAGTGACAAAGCTTCAAAGCCAGGTCCAGACCTGAGCTGTGCTGCATCACACAGACAATGGAGACACAAAGAGGACAATGTCTGAAATTCCCCATCAGCATTCCTCTCAGTCTCAACCTTCAGCACCAAAGACCCCCTATTTCCAAAACAAACTCAGGTCTTAAAGCCTTTAAAATATCCCTTTATAGACTATTAATGGATTCACAACACTGAGTAAAAGGTATGCAAAAAAATGCTAATGGTAACTCAGGCTAGGTCCACACGTACACGGGCAGCTTTTTCTAAGCCTTTGGGCCTTTCGTCCACACGTAAACGCCGTTTTCAAAAACTAAAAACTGAGATTTTTGAAAAACACCTGCCAGGGTGGAGATTTTATTTTTTTTTTTAAACTGCTGCCAGGGTGGAGATTTTTTTTTTTTTTTTAAACTGCTGCCAGGGTG
>VURO01027117.1:3218-22754 GCA_015108175.1 Pelvicachromis taeniatus
GCACATTATGATGAATCAATTATAGCAGTAGTTAGTTTAAACTTTTCTGAATATATTTAAATGTATCATTTATTATTTTGTTTTAATATTTTTTTCTTGCCTCTCTCTCCTGTAACCCGTTGTATCTTTTTATTAAGCCTTCATTTTTGTTTTGAGATTCCCATTTTGTGTTTTTTTTAATCTTGTGCGTTTTTACTGGTTTGCCTTTATTTGGTTTTGTCTTAATTAGTTTCAGCTATCTTGTTACCTTGGTATTCCACTTTCCGCTTACCCTGTGTACAGTCTGTACATATCCAGTTTGGCTTTGGCTGAGAATCTGTTTACCTGCCCTGGTGTGTGCTGCTTTTTTTGCCCCATCTGCATTCAAACTCACATAGAATCTCACATTTGGATCTTGTTCTGACAAACTATGAAAATGTCAGTTAAAAATCGTTTATTCTTAGTTCTCTGGTCACCAAGTCTTAGAATATTTTAATAAACCAAAAATTCACAGGGTTGCAACTGCCTTCATAATCCAATCCATTGCCAACTTAGGCCTCAGAGGCTTAACAAAGCTTTGTTTGCATGTGGGTACCTACATACTGTATTTCATCAGCCTTTTGAAAAAGATCTGTAATCATAAAATGATGACTAGCATGCTGAACAGGAAGTTTTGGCCTAAATATATCTACTGGCTACACTGGAAGCCCTGAATCCTTCAGATCCTTCGCATTGTCCTCAGAGTCATCAGATGATAGCCGACACGTTTTCACATTGAGCTACAAATTTTCAGCCATTTTTCAACAATTGTTCTAACAGCAAGTGGGACAAGGAGGAGAATAACTGATCACTGGAAATAAGTTTTAGTAACATATTGAAATGTTTATTTTCCTGTCTCCATCTAAAAGCTAAGCTGAAACATTTAGCTCTAGCTACCCTTCAAAGATGCCAATGAACTTGTTCTCCATCGCTTATTGTCAGCGGTATCAGGAAAGAATACACATTTGATTGGTTTTTAGAGTGGAGCACAAATGTGCCTCTGATGTTTAAACATTTAAACTTCCATAAACACAGAGTTGCCTTTATTCATGTTGGCCAGCATAAACTCGTCAATCTGCTTCATGTCATAGACTGTGTATGTAGAGGCTGGGGTCAAGCTGAAAGTGTCACGTCTGGTGGGGCAGACGATGTGGAATGAAAGTGGTGAGGACCCAAGTGCAGGCAAACAGAGGCGAGGGAGGAATGATTAACAAAAGGCAAGCCTTTATTTTGGAGGCTGAACAAGGCAAGGCACTACTAGAGAGAGACTAACAAAGCCTAAACTGGGAAGGAAACTAAAGAACATGAGGAAACCAGGAAAACATTACAAAAATCTTACAACCGGGAACAAGGAGCTGGAGACACGCAGAGGCAACATGAAGGATCACACACAGATGGACCAACGAGGAACAGTGGGAAACACACACTATATTTACACACCAGGTAACGAGAAATGCACAACAGGGAGACACAGCTGGGACAAGTCAGACATAACAAGACAAAGAAAGCAAAGCAGAATAGATTGACAAAGGACACAGACTGTCAAAGTAAAACAGGAAGCATAACACAGAGACGCGGGCTTGACACTGAGACATAGAGACATGAACCGTGGGACAGGAAAAAGGCAGGGAGTAGACAAAACACAGAACACAAGGAAGGCACATTAACAAAACCTAAAGACTAGAAATCAGGAGATACTAAATAACTTTGGGAACTCGAAATATGGAAACAAAAACCAAGAGACTAGCAATGATAAATCATAATGAAATCAAGGATCAATAATAATTGAAAATACTGAGTCAACGACCGAGGGCCGTGACA
This sequence comes from Pelvicachromis taeniatus, assembly GCA_015108175.1. Taxonomy (NCBI): domain Eukaryota; kingdom Metazoa; phylum Chordata; class Actinopteri; order Cichliformes; family Cichlidae; genus Pelvicachromis; species Pelvicachromis taeniatus. The sequence goes on from VURO01027117.1 coordinate 5,058, forward strand.
GAAGGTAAACCATTGTGACATCAGCCGGTGCTCTTTGCTTTAAGCTTTGGTCCTGATTTAACTATCGTCCATTTTCTCAAGACAAAGGTATCTAGGACGTGACCAAATGTATTGTTGCTTTATCTTAGGTCTGAATATCATAAAGGTGCCATAAAGCGAGTCCTTCATGGCGTGCTATATCAGGCAGTGTAGCTGGCAGTAGATCTCCATCTTTAACAATGACAGCACCTGATGCATTGTTGTACCCGCTGCCTCATATTTATTCCAAATTTTAAGTTTGTTTACTGATTAATGCTCAAACTCAAAATCATTGAGTTGCAGTGGGTTATAGTTAGTAACAGATCCTTATCAAACTTTGTGGAATTTAAAGATTAGAACATTTCTATATAATGATGATAGCTCAATTAATTAAAACAAAACAGTCCATTGATGCTTTAACACACAAGGTCAAGTACTTTTCAAACGTACATAACAAAAACCTGCAGTGAGTTGCTGCAGCTTATCTGGCCTCCGTAGTCACTCAGCCTTAATCCAGGTGTCATGGTTTGGGACAAGTTGGATGGCAAAGTGAAGGAAAAGCAGTCAACAAGCAGGGGCGATTCCAGGTTTGTTTGGCTTTTAAACGGTGACTTACAGGGGATCAAGAACCAGTCACGGCTGGCCTGTGGGAAATCAGAAAAATTCAATCAGAAATAAAGACAGCATTGAAAATTGGCTTAAGGAACACTGCACTCTCCTCTGGCCCGCTACAGGTAACATGGCAGCACAGCATAACAGTGAAGAGGCATTTCGATCCTGTACTGAAGAAAAGCAGCAATAATTAATGTTATTATTGCACCAGTTGTTGATTCATTAATGAGTAAGCTGCTTCTATATCAAAGCTGGAGCTGGTTTATTACTTTGTACACTACTCCCAGTTATCTCAATATATATAATATCCCAAAATGTTACATTTGTATCTTATATTATTCATTTAAATAATTTGTAATACCAGTTATCGAACATGTTGAGCATATCTAAGATGTACAAAGTACAAGATTTGCAGTAGTAGTACAAATATAAATAGTGAATTCTCATATTAACCTTGGACAGAGTTATATATAAGTTAGTAATAACTTTCTCACAGGTTTGTCAACTTTTAGTTCTGTGTGATGTTGTAGAGAGTACAATTCTTATGTGGACATCTCAGGTGAGCTCCATCAGGCTGCAATTCAAATCTTCTGTTTATAGAGGAGCAGGCAATCAGGACAAAGTTGTGATGGATTATTTTGAAATGTGACTCATCCCAACCTACCCTGACTCCATGGTGATTAAATGTAACTGTACTACGGTGCTGCACTTGAGTAAATGCAGGACTTACTTTCAAGCGATGTTGCTTTCCATGTTCTCATCCGGTAGCGTTGGGCCGACAGGCTGGCAATACTGCAGCCCAGTGGCTTTGGGAGGACCCCGGGGGGCAATTATACTTGAAGTGGGGAGGATCCACTGCTTTAGACACTCCTCTGCCAACAGCTCAGCATGTGTTGGAATCTCTTCAAGACTGTTGGAGAAACTCCAGGAGCTGATTTAGAGACTGAGGAGTGTGCAGAGCTTTTCTAAATAAAATAACAAACCTAAAATTTTAAACCTATTTTCCCTTGTTAACATGTTTGTCCATATTTTTTTCATATTTTATTCACTTCATTATTGATCCACAATACAGAAAATGGTTAAAAATGAGAAAAAAACTCTTCAGTGGGTCTGTCAAGATTTTACATGATTGGTAGTGTATGTACATTTATTGGGAAAAACTAATGTTAATCATCTATAAATAAATGTATAATAGCAAAGAGGCCTAGTTTTGTTGCTCGGTCTTGCTGTGATGCGTTTTCTAGAGTCACCATACTAAATTGCTCACGTTAATAATGCCATGGTGGATGCTAACACAGTTTGTCATGTTGACAAAAGGACATTTTAAACAGGCTGTCACAAGACAACAATGCTTGAGATCTCAAGCTAATGCTGTGGTTAGATTGCTGTATCAGGACTACTGAGTTAAAATCATTTACTCTAAAGTCTAAATATAAAGATAACAGTTTAATATCCGAGTATGATGTAATTAAGTCGGATTGAAACATTTATCTGGGGATGACATGGCAATTAAGATGTGAACTTCAGATACCATTTTGGTGTCTTGAGATAACAGATAATTAGCTTGCTTCCTTACAGGTCCACATGGTTTTATTACATTCTTATTCCTCATTGGAGTTGTGTCAATATAGCTCGATGTGTTAGGAGGCCAGAGGACCAAATCTGAGACACACATGAACTATCTGTGACTGCCAAATATGGATACATGGATTCCCTGAGCTTCTAAAACGTCAACCCCACTTTCCCGCAATGTTGATTTTCAACAAAAGGCAAATATTTGTGCAGGAAATCGTAGCGCAGAATGCTTTGTAGTCCTCTTATTTGTGAACCATCTTGCCATTAGAAAGCTCCTTTAAGTCTTCAATGCGACGTGATTTATTATTTATGTGTGGCTCATATAGATTATTACATTTATTTGTTTTACCTGTTTCTGCAGGTCCAGTAATGCTTTGGATGCTGTAAACAGGAAACACACTAGGCCCACAGCCTGAACTTAGACTTCTTCCAGTTTCGTTAAGAAGTGTTCTCGGTGCCGACACTGGCTCAAATCTGGCTCAGGATTCTTAAAGGATATTCAAAGCTCTTCTGTTTCTTCATCCTTTTGTTCCACTGCCTGTCAAGATGATAACTCAGATTCAATAATGTTAAATAACGTTAAAGTCCAAGCTCTGGGGAGGTCAATCCATGACTGATAGTGTTACATTTGTGTCTTTTCCACCAGCACCTACTCAGGTTGACTCAACCACCTCAACATAGCTATGTGGCCTAAAGTCCTGCAAGATTATTTGTATGCAACATAAAGAACACAACAGTGTATACCTGCTGCTAAAAAGTAAAGTAAGTTAAGCACATTCCAAGGTGTGCTTTAAGACCAGTAAGCTGTAGCCAAATGTTTAGGCTGAGACTAGAGAGAGTCCACCCACAGGTCTGTCTCCAGCTCCTTTTGCAGTTTGGTTTCTGGGCTTTAGTGTTTATCATGTCTATCATGTTTCTGCTTTGAAAGTCAAATCTGGATTTGCCTGTTATCCCATCATCCTTTAACAGCCATAACATTTAAAACAGAAATATGCACATGCACACGTCCATGTTCTTATGCAAGGACAAATACACGCACGACCTTGTTTCTCATCCTCCTTCTTTTTCCTCTCCTCCGATCATCACTCTATCAGTGTAATTACAGCTCATCCATCTCGTCTGCCAGAAACTCAAGGACAGCACTCCAACTCTCTCTCTCTTACACACACACACACACACACATACACACATACACTCCGCCTGTGTCATCTTCTTACTGCAAGAGAATTTTGGTGAAATGCTGTTTTAATGACAAATCCTATCTGGGTCATTTATAACCATCACCAGCCTCCAACACTGTGCGTGTATAACAGTGTGTTTTGTGTGTGGAGTGATGTTAGGGAGAATCAGTCAGGCTTGTCTTAGACTTTGTAATGAATAAATTAATCTTTATTTTTGTCCTTTCCTTTTTTGCTAACCAAAAGCACTAAATACAGATCCATTATTTCATCAGAAGCAGATAAAAGAAAACAAAGGCTGTACACGTGTCCCATGGACTTCTTGGAGTTACCTTCAGGAGGTCTTTATCGTAGCAAATGTTCATGTGGTCCTGCTGGCTGAGCTCCTGGGGTTTGTTGCAATGAATACTAGATATGATAAATGAGGAGACTCAGCCTCCCTGCACCCTCAGTCTACTGGAACAAGAGCAAGTGGATGCCCACCAACAATCACAGTAATCGTTCAGAAGTAGAGCCTTTGGCTAGGGGTGTACCTAACGAACCCCATCCACCAACCCCTAAAAGGCCAAACAGGAGGCCAAAGCTTGACTAAAATTCCCCTCATCTAAGTGGTGAGATTGTGCACTCCAGTCAGCAGTGTCATGCAAATCAGAAATAACATTTACCTTCAAGGTTTTAGCATTTCTCATTGTTAATTTTACTATTGCAATTAATGACAGTGATTTTGCATTATTAAACTGTTTTTTTTGTTTGTTTTTTTTACAAAAAACAAACAAATATAAAAAGCCAAACCTGTAACTTTACACCATCATATGCAACAAAAATGAACAATATGCACAATTCTTATGTGCAGCATCCTGATTTTTGGCAACCATGCATTGGTTTGGCTGCCAAAAATCCTGATTGCCACCCTCTGGAGTTTGCCCCAAAATCTATCTATCAACTATAAGTGGAAATGATATGCAAGAGAAGAAGGTCTGAATCCCTCTTTTCTGGGGGAAAAATATTATTTTGAATTCATAATTAGCATAACATCTAAAATGTGAAATTATCATTATGTGAGGTCGTCCAAAAGTCCATAAGGCAAAAGCAAACAGAACTCAGTGAAATAGGGAAAACACATGCTGACAAGGGTCGGATGGAAACTGGGACTGTGCACACAGACACACTGATGTCAGGGAAGGGAAGAGAAAACAAGTGTGGAACGAGGAACACCTGAAAGCTAAATGATACAAAAGAAGTAATATCAAATGAATAACACAGGTGACTGGGATTTACAAAATAAAACAGGAAGTAACTCAAATGGAAAACATCTAAGAGAGCAAAGGATTTGACAACAAGAAAACACCAAGGAGGCTAGACGAATAGATACCAGAGCAACTGACAACAGAATGACGACTCTGAATGAAATAATAGAAAGCTTACAATCGTAATCAAAACTAAAGCTCAAGGATAACAATAAAAAGCAATCTAAAAAGTCTAATAAGCAAAAAACTCAAAAGCCACAGATCACACTAGAACGCAACATATTTACCAGAGTAAATATTCCCTCACAATTCAGTCGTGCGCTTTAGTGTGGCTGTCATATCATGAGGCAATCATATCTCATTAGTACATACTCAGCTTCCCACTAAAGGCCTGTACATGCTTTCTGTACCAATGAAGTATTGGAGCAAACAGGATAGACTGGATGTCTGTGATGTTTTATTTGTGTATTTTGGAGCGATCCATTTATTTTGTCGAGAGAGTGGAATGCTAATTTGTTAGCCAAGGTTAGCAATCTTGGTTAGGGTCTGAAGACTCTGTGGAGCCAAAATAAATTCTATCAGAGAACTGAAATATAAAACAACTCAAAGATGATTGAAGGAAAATTGATTATAGATGCTTTAAAGTTTAAGGCTAAATTTAAATCAAGTTTTCCCAATTGTCTTGGGAAACACTGCCAACAGAATATGATTTACTTTGGATTCATCTCTTTTATTCTCTCGTACGTCCTTGTAAATAAAACAGCTCGTGATTTAGCAGATTTGCTGTTGAGAGATTTTAGGTTCAGTCACATCAGTGTTTATGGACATATTTTTATTTAATTCTTCTGTACTTTTTTATGTCAGCATGGCTTTAACGTTGATACAAAGAGACTCATTGTTTTTTGGTTGTTTCGCTTGTGTCTCTCGGCCATAGATGGAAAGTCTGTTGATTTCAGGCTCACAGTTGTGGAGCCGCTACTGCCTGAAACTTAGGATGCTTAACAGGTGGACATTTAAAACACAGCCTCAGGCTTCAGTGGTTAAAGAATAAAAGGTGAGGGAGATGAACAGAACAACTCTGTGCTGCTGCTATGCTACCATCCCAGTGTACATGACAGTGCTGTTGGACATATGGCAGACCGTGCGACTTAAATGACACTTATGACATGTGGGGTTAAACAATGCAACAACATACAATACATGCAACTTTATTAATCTCACCAGCGGCTTTTTGTCTGGAGCAGCTGGTTGTTGCACAAATCACAGTAACACAAACACAAAAGTGCAACACTAAAGACAGATGGGAATGTTTTGGCTTTAGTGTCAGCGTTTTTGTTTTTTTTAAACCAAATTTCAGACAGAATTGGTGTAGATCTGGATCTGATCTGATTCTTGCATTGACTTCTAAATATATAATGCTCAGGCTTTACCTGCCAAGAATCTGTAGATCTTTAATTATGGCAAAACAAATAACCAAAATAAATTTATATTGATTTCTAGGTATCAAACACAACTGATCAGTAAGTCCGTGTATCCTCGAAGGGAATACAAACTGCTCTGTCCTGGGATACTAATCCTGCAGGTCCTGTGCCCACCAGCCTCTTAGTGTGGTCTTCACCTCTTCGTCTCTAAAAGCCCTTGATGCCAAGAATAAAAAAGAAACTTTTGAGATGCACTGGATTTATAAAGTTAGACTCCGTCCGTCCGTCCGTCCGTTCGTCCGTCCATCCATCCATCTTCCTCCGCTTATCTGGGGCTGGGTCGCGGGGTCAGCAGCCCAAGAAGACAAGCCCAGACATCCCTTTCCTCAGTCACCTCCTCCAGCTTGTCCGGGCCAGCCGAGAGATATAATCTCTCCAGCGTGTCCCTCCTCCCAGTGGGACATGCCCGGAACACCTCACCTGGCTCCTTTCGATGTGGAAGAGCAGCAGCTCTACTCTGAGTCCAGCCACCCTTCGGATGAAGCCCCGCTTGTATCCGCGATTTCGTTCTTTCGGTCACTACTACAGCTCATGACCACAGGTGATGATAGGGACGTAGCTCGACCGGTAAATTGAGAGTTTTGCTTTTGCACTCAGCTCTCTCTTCACCACAACATACCATCACTGCAGCCGCAGCACCGATCCATCTGTCAATCTCCCGCTCCCTTCTCCCATCACTCGTGAACAAGACCCCGAGATACTTAAACTCCTCCACTTGGGGCAAGAACTCATCCCTGACCCGGAGTGGGCACTCCACCCTTTTCCGGCTGAAGACCATGGCCTCAGATTTGGAGGTGCTGATTTCCATTCCCACCGCTTCACACTCGGCTGCGAAAACCGCTCCAAAGCAAGCTGGACGCCATCACCCGATGAAGCCAACAGAACCACATCATCTGCGAAAAGGAGAGATGAGATTCTGAGACCACCAAAGCGAAAGCCTTCCACCATTTGGCTACGCCTAGAAATTCTGTCCATAAAAATTACGAACAGAATCGGTGACAAAGGGCAGCCCTGGTGAGCCCATCACCCACCAGGAACAAGTCTGACTTATTGCCGGCTAAAAATTATTTTACATTAAGTTTTTTTGTTCTCTTCATGATCATAATTAAAAATAGGATTCTATTTACTGCTCAGCCTAAATGGTGTTACAACAAGTCCTGTGCGCCTGCAGTGTGACATCAGCTGCACTCCTGTGTGATCCTACACACAGAATACAATCTGAATATGAATGCATAGATTATCTTTTCTACATGAGGATGTTCTTCCGCTCATGGAAATTCCTTTATTTATTCATTTTTTGGTTTGGTGAGATACATTTACTACATCTCTGTAAAATGTGATTTTGGTACTGATCTCTTCCTCAGTAGTCTTACGGTAGAGTCTCACTGATGCACACAAACTTGCCAGTGACATCTGCAGCTCAATGAGAATCAAATTCCAATTATACCAAACAAAAATTTTAATTATTTAGTAAGAATCAGTGCAAACCTGTTGTACATCAGTGAAAAGAAGGAACAATTAGGCAGTCAATTATGATTCAATGATGGGAATAATGGCACACAATCTCTGGTCAGGAAACTGTGAAGGAGAAAATGGGCTCAGGAGTCGTGATGATGAAATACCTCCATTTTCCCGTCTTTAAATATTGAAATTGTTTTTTTTCTATCCTTGAACATATGCGCGCTGTTACCCCGAGATAATTTGTGAAGACTCCATCACATCAGCTGCCAAAATCATCCCGAACACTGTGGAAGGACAGATTTCAGATTAAGAGTGAGATTGTCTTGCTTGAATGATACGTTTTTTAAAAAAACAGGATACGGTTCTATTTACAGACAATGAATGAGCTGGGCATGAAATACATCCAGGAAGCAGCACATGCATATTTTTATATTTACAAACAGTTGCTGGCTACGCTCTCTATGTCTCTGTTACAGCGTCGCTCTCATATTAAAACCCTTGTTTGAGCCTGAAGGCAGTGGAGAGGCTGCTGTCTGTTTGTAGAGCAGCTTCCTCTGACAGAAACATTAATCCTCGGATCCCTCCATCCTCCTCCTCCAAAACCTCCGAAAGGAACAGCTTTATATGACAAAAACATCCCTCTGTCCCCTTCATAAGTGATAAAACAGCTTCATCTGACAGAGACATTCATTCTTCCTACATCCTCAAAACTGCAGAAAGAAAAGGAAGGCATCTGTAGGAGCGCTGGACTGAGAGCAAGAATTTTTATTCTGTGTAGAAATGATGCAATTCCAAGTGCTCCATCATAATGCAGACAGCAGTAGAGGAGAGCTCCACTCTTCAAGTGAACTGTTCTGTTTAAGCTTCCAGGCTTTCAGCAGCAGTAAGGACCTGTTAATGACCATTAATTGACCAATGAGGATAAACCAAATGTTTCCTGAGGCGGTGTTACTCTAAGAATGCTTCTAAGATTACTTCCCACTTTCTATTGTAAAATACTTAATATGTCATGTAAGACCTAACATATTAATTATTCCTTAACTTATAAAAACCTTGCAAACATTTCAATAGCTACATATTTTTACTTTGGACCAAAGAATGTTTGTTGAATAATAGTTAGTTTTTTTTAAAAAGATGTTTTCCTTTCGTGGTAACAGGGTTCAATGTTAGTGTTTTCTCAGAATAAAATGCGAGATGTGCAGTGTAATAGACTGTGGTGGCCAAGGGTATGTGTAGTCATGACAACAAGGGAGGAGACTTTGGCTTCCATTTGTAAGAGTGACATTCTCAGTCCAGGCAGAAACATACAAAAATGCAAAATATATCAAAGTGGACTGACCTTTGACCTACCAGTGGTGATGTTAGCACACAACTCGACTGCGCCATTTCCTCTTATGGCGTTCATTGTTTCATGAGGCTAAATAGGTTTCTGTAACAGGGATGACTGTATGTTGTAGGGAACAACTTGCAGTATGTAATTATTGGTCTTTAAAATATGTTGATGCTAGATAAGTTGTCTTAACAACCATACGAGACATATATCAATAAACTCAAAACAAGTGGGTTTAGAAATCAAGTCAGATTTCACTCAAGTCCAATATTTGTTGTTGCAGGTGCTTCAACAACAACTGTATTTCACCAAACATCTGTATATTTGAGTGTATTATGGATGAATTATTGACTAATTTGTGGTGTCCTGCAGTTCAGTTTCATATAACGCCTGATCTTTTTCTTATTTTATGATAAGTATCCCACAATTGTCCTATTTATTTGTTTTTACAGTGGAACCACATGGACATGGCGATTTGAGTTGTGCCCATAGGAGTTGTAGGAGTGACCAAACCATTTTGCCTCCATTGAATTGTCACAAAAAAAGTATATTGATCCATCAGTTTTTTGTGCCACCAAATATAAATGCTGAGCTCATCCTGGCCAGCCCAACAAAAATTGGCTCCATCACCGGTCAATTAGCAATCCAACCTTGGCAAAGTGTTCCTCTGTGGCTGTCCAGCTCCTAATCTCTTACTAAGCAATTGTTCATTATACAGGAACTGTACAATAACATTTCTTTTTAGCCCTCTAATCACATTATTGTCTGGCAATAGGAGGTCTTATTTCATAGACCAACTGTGGTGGCAGCTGCTGTGCCAAGTACAAAGGCAGTGCCTAACCAAAGCCCCACTTTATGTTTCTCACACATAGCTGGTGGTAGCATTAGCAGGCCCGATTAGCAGCGGCATAAAATGCATTAACAAGATTTATACTGCGGTGGCAGTAAAAATAATGATACCGCATTCAGAACTTAACCAGATTTTTAGAGCCTACAAACAGAACCATAAATAGCAGCAAGCGGCAGGGCTACGGCTATTTACTGACACGCCATCATAGACTCGTATACTAAGTAATGGGTCAGAAAATTATAACCCTCAGCTTAGCATCCAGTTGATGCTTAAAAACTAAAGTAAGCAGGAAACACTTGAAGGAGCCGTTATAGTCATAAAAAAATCAGTATGAAGCAAATTCTCTCAGTAAGCTCTTAAAAGAAAGGATTCCATCTTCCAGACCATCTGAGCAGCACAAACAGATCCGTTAGGCTGGGCCACTTCCAGGCTTCTTTGTCACACACAAAATTCCTCTTCTTTCTTCACCTACTTCAAAAACAGCTGTTTGTCTTTGTTGCTGCATTGTAGTATGGCATAATGTGCCTCTGTAAGAATCTCTGTTCCTGTAATGAGATGCTTTCCCTTCAGGGAGGATTAAAGCCTGACAGAAAACAAACAAACAAACAAAACAGTGTGATGACCCACTGCGAGCAGACCCCGGTTCAATAAAACCTCCATCTTTCAGCCATTTAGCTCGTTATTCCTCCATTTTCTGTCATTTCACCCACTGGCAGCGCTATAAAGCAAAGCCTTTTGGTGTTTATCTACCAGCTAATCGCTGCTGGAATCTGAATGGGAATAGGTTTGCAGCACATCTGCTTTCAGCAAGAGCCAAACAAAAATGCTCAAGACACTGAAGGTCTGTCACACTAAGATTACAAAATGCATTTTTGGCAGTATGGCTGACAGAATTGTTCAAAAGTAACAACCACAAATATATTAAAACATATTTTTAATGGCATTATAAAGGTCCTCAATATTGCATAAGCATGGCTTCATGTTATAGTGATATTATAATTAAAGTTTATGTAAGTCTTCCATATTAATGCCATTACATTAATGTTATAAATAATAGATGGTGACGTTAATGGTCTCTGCAAATGCTCTGTAATGCTAATCTCCTCATTGTGTTTTGTTTTACACTGATGACTATAATCATAATGAAGACATTGTTAACATGCACTAATATTATACCAGAGACATTATAGGAGAGAAACCTGGAAATCTAAATAGAAATCAATGGGAGAATTCCTAAATGACAAAGCTGTGGCTGTGCTGACCATTACGAACCAGAAAACCTCGCCAGCTTCTCACTGTGACCCATGCTGGGTGTAACACGTTACGAAGTAATCAATGAAACCTAATGTAGAGTTCCTAAACTTTGACTTGAGTGTTGTGAAGATTTACGTTCTCTATGTGAGGAGTTGGGGAAGAGACGATGTGTTGGGGAAGCATATGAGCCAATCTACGCATGTTCACTGTTTTTGTGTGTGACTTAGAATTGTGTGGTTGCAAACAGAGAGTGGAGGGAATAATTATTTGATCCTCCGCTGAATTTGTAAGTTTGCACACTTTCAAAGACCTAAACAGTCTCTCAATTCTGTGGTGGTTTCATTTGGTCTCAAGGCAGGCGTTGCCGATTTGCAACAGTTAAAAACTAACAACCTGATCACCCCACATACATATTTTATGAGTTTTTTTTACTCAGAAGTACCACTGCAGGACTTGGTTGCGCATTAGCAACAAAAAGTTTAATTTGAGCCTGAGAGGGTTAATAGAGAGATACAATTTTAACCAGAAAATCCAGAAAAAAACATTACATAAAAGTTATGAATGATTTCATATGTCATGGAGTGAAATAAGTATTTTATCCCGAAGCAAAACATGACTTGATGAAAAACCCTTGTTGGCAAACACAGCAGTGAAACATTTCTTGTATTTGGTCACAGGTTTGCACGCAGCTCACCGATTTTGGTGCACTCCTTTTTACAGAAACTCTCTAAATACTTTAGGTTTCTCGGCTTCTGCTTGGCAAGTCAAAACCTTCAGCTCCCTCCACAAATTTTCTATAAGCCTGAGATGTGGAGACATTACCTTAATGTGCTCCTTCTTCAGCCACTTCTTTTTTGTCTTGGTGGTATATTTTGGATCATTGTCATGCTGGGAGACCCATCTTCAGTGGGTTTTTTTTTTTTTTTTTCATGATAATCGCTGTCTCTCCTTTAAAAAGAAACTACCAAACATTTTGTGACTTTTCATTTCTTTGTAAGTGAGCAAACGTCAGCAGGGTATAAATAGCATGTGGGTAGGTCTACATTTCTTGGCTAAGTGTATCCATAACACAGCATTTGTGATGTTTGTTCAGCAATGGTTGAAAGAGCATAGAAAAGAGTGTTTGTAGGCATGTGTGTGAATGGGGGATGTTCTAAAAGGCACTTTGAGTGCTCCAGTAGAGAAAGTGCTATATAAGAACCAGTCCATTTCCCATTTTCCAATCATGGGATAAGCAGAGATTTTAATCTTGTCAGCACTCTGGGTTGAGGCATTAATGGAGCCGTAATGTTGTGTAACTTAATAGTGTGGGTGTATATGAGCAGTAATCTATGATTTTATGGGCAAAACAAAATTTTAACAATATGTTGAAGCAAACTGACCAAACTTTAAATGGTTTCTCTCACATTTGATGAGTGAGTCCATCATGTAATGTTTATGCTATGCTAATCACTGTGATCGGAAATAACATTGTCCCAGATTATTTACCTGGGAACGCAAAAGGAATGCCCAGAGGTGTTGCCAAAATGCTTGCCAAGATGGCTGCCAAGTTTGCGAGAATAAAACATGCAGTTTTGTCTGAGTGCACACACAAAGTGTCAGCTAATGGCAGAACATGCACTTCGGGTTGTGCCATGGTTACCCAAACCACAGATGGCAAAACAAGACTGCCACCCAAGGGCAAGAACACATCGGACTAAGCCAAGTCTATGTGTCTGTTTTTTTTTTTTGCTTCTACCAAAGCCACCTTGACTAAACTTCATCTGCAGCAAACATGTTGTAAATCGGTGTTATTTCTTTAAAAAATAATGATGACTTTTTCTAGGGTGAATATTCAGAAATACGTCCTCCATGATAGGAGCACTCAAAGGCACACAGCATGCTCCTCTGTAGAATAAAGCTCCACTGTTTTCCAAAGACTATTAAAACACATCTGTGAGTGACTGTTGCTATGGGTGATATGTCCCGTCACTGTGAACACAGCCGATGGTCTGTTTTGACTGTGTTGAGGAATGTTTGTGAGAGCAGGTATGCCTTATACAGAATTAATCTCCCAGGAGGTAAAGATGTCAAATACAAAATATAAAACGTGTAGTATGGAAATTCGGGAGAGCATAGCCATCCCCATTCTCATGTTAATTCTCCTACAGGGAGTTCCTCTTCCTACATTTCCTCACCATTCCAGATAAAGGAAAACAGCGAGGTTCTTCTTAAGGCCTCGACAGCAGCAAAGCAGACGACGGTTTATGTGATTGTGTTCCCAAAAGATTAGACTGAGCCTGACCTCTTTAATGAACCTCAACTACAGAAATCCCTAAAACCCAAACAGCCTGAAAAAAGTCAGCAAAAAATCTGCAGATTTTCTTAAAAGCCATTTATTGCAGAAAATTACTGTAAAGTCTTGTTTATTGGTCACAGTCTGATAGCGAAATGTCACATTAACACGCTGCAATAAAGCAGCATTGCATGAATTCTAATTATGTTTAAAGCTTTGCAATATTAAGACTATAAAATCATCTTTTTTTTGTAACAAAAATGAATGTTACATTCTTCCAATAAAACAGTAATGAAGCTGCTTTATGAGTACACTGGTAGACATTTTCTCCTTTATGATTAAACACGTTGGTAGGAAGAAAAAAAAAAGGGCTGTCCGTCTACCATAAACTTCTCTAATGATATTAAATGTCACATTTACATTCAATAGTGATAATAAAGGTCACATTAATGCCCAGCAGTGATAATAAACTGCAGGTCAGATTCATTTTTAAAATGATGACAGGCCTCTTTAAAATGTAGTTTTTGTGTGACATCAGTTAATTTAACTAAAGTTCAATAACGTGGATTTAAATGCATGCAGCTCATACAGGTATGCGTTTAAGAGTTTCACTGTGGACAAAATCACTGGTTTTGTGTGTAACAGAGGTGCTGCTGTGTAACGAGCTATTTAACTGAAAAACTTTAAGAAACCCAGTTAAACAGTTAAACTTTATTAAAGTTATTTATTAACGGTACACTCAGTCATGTTTGAGTTTATTTAATAGAAAGAAATAGTACTACTAACTAAACATTGATTAGTGTGTAATTATGTCTTTCAGCAAATTGCTGGATTATCATAAAATTATAATTAATGTATTAAAAATTAATAGGAGCAGGCGCTGGTTTATCATGTAGCCCTGCCGTCTTGAATACAGTAGCTGAGATTGACGTTGACGTTCTTCCTAATCATATTTTATGCAAGCGGCTCGAGACCAGCCAGATATGTTGTACGCCAAAGGCAAAGAAGGGTGAAGTGCAGGCAAATGTTTAATTCGTGTCTGCACCTATACCAATGATTTATCGTCTGAGGTCTCCTTATCCAAAGAAGTGAAAACGCGAAGGAAAGAAACAATGTGACCAGAATCTGGATAAAAGTCATCGTCTTTTTCTGCTGACTGCTGAACTGAAGTCACACGATGTGCATAAACGTCCTCATTTATTACCTTTTTTGATATTGTCAAATACAGCTGACAGTATCATACAGTGTCCTAAAAAACACACTTAATTCTGATGTAAAGTTTAAACACTAAATGTTCGAATCCAACAATGTCAGAGTCAATTCAAAGAAAAAAAAAAAGCTTTTGCAAAAACTCATACATGCAAAAAATAAAGTAAATGTGTAAAAGTGACAGCAAGCCTTAATGCTTGAACTGGTTATCTTTAGTTTACCAGGAAATCAAAACTTTCTTGAGGTCTTCGCTGAAATGTTGGCGTAAATGCACTAATGTAATAAAAAACTCGTGAAGAGAAACCACAAAACATTTTTTTTAAATCTCCAATTCTTTGATTCCCTTCTCAGCATTTAGGATAGTTTTAACTCCACAGGCCAACGCGTGGTAATTTTTGTACATGAATACAGACACACACAAAAAACACACACAAAAAAGAAAAAACAATCGCACAGTTTGACAGAGGTTTAAGAAATCATCAGGCAATTGTTTGACAGATGAATCTATAGTTTAATTCCTTTAAAATTTTATTTCGATACTCACATTGAGAGAGAATAATGGATGTAGACTGACATGGATGCTCTACATCCCGGTGGGCAGTGCTTTCACTTAACCTTTAGACAGTTATGTCCTGACTCTAGGGAAGATGCCAACTGGGTTGTCAGTGGGATAAAAAACAATGAGTGCTCATACATAAGTCTGCCTAAAATGAAGACATTCTTCGTACTTTTATTAAAAATTCAACAGTTTAGCAATGCTGCAGTTACCTGAATTAAAGCCGCATTTCCACCAGAACAACTGTCAAGCCTGGCAGATGGGACTGCTGAGTTATTGTCATCATTTATTGTTGCACTGTGTGGGTTGATATGATGTTGCTATCTCGGTAAGCTGCTGCACAGTTTCTCTTCTGGTTCAGCAACATTCACACAGCCAGCTTGAGAACCATAAACGGCTAAAAAGGACAAAGTTTGATGTCTAGACATTGTTTTCCTCTAGAAGTAAAGGCAGTAGACGTTACCATAGAGGCTGTTAACTCTTTACACCATGCTAGGAGTAGCTCTTGAAAGGTTTTTTTGAACTAAGCTTTTTCAGTCACATTTCAGTTGTAAGAACACAGTGTGGTTTTAGAAGTTAGTGAGGATGATCTAATAAAAGAAATTCCCTGTGCTTAGGAGTGGTGTGTGGGCAACTTTGCCAAGGATTCTCTTTTCTATTAGTACCTGCTCGACTCGACTTGACTTGGTTTCAGTTGTTTTCCACTACAGCTGAGTACCACCACACTGTGCGTAGGGTTGTTGTAGCAACGCTGAACGTCCCATAACATAATTTGTATGCGATACAAAGCTTGTTCTATGACTTTTTGTCAGATTTATGGACCACGGTGTTGTGCCGGGTTTCAAAAATAGTGGTTTGGATCTTTGTGAAGGAGTCTCTCTCTCATGACTCATCGAGTGACGCCATTGACTGCCCAACTGGTGGCATGCACTCTGTTAATGTCACATTTCCCAATTGACTCAGCTCGCTTGAAACCCCAGCTGAGCACACACAAGAAACGCACCTGATACCAGGTCCTGCCATCTAATAAAAACCACTGAAAACCAAGTCGCGCTGAGACGAGTAGGTACAAATGGAAAAGAGGCGTTACACATCAAAGTCAACTAAGTAAACTTATATCGCTGCAGACAGTGAGCTACCCGGGTGATCCTAGAAAGTGTGCACAAAGGTGAAAAGTGTAAAACTAGACATGTGGTTTACAGATATGATGCATAAAGGATATGGGTTATGGAGCAGTGTAGAATGGGACGTGTCTAGCTTTCTCTCCTTTTTCTGGTGCTTCTCCAGCCAAGAATCATCTTTGTTTTATTTTGTTGGCATTGAGATGGAGACTGTTATCCTTGCTCCGGCTCTGCAGCTGTCTCGCTTCATCAAAGCGGCGGCGTCAGCAAAAGCAATGGTATGACTGGATAGATGTGTGGCGCCTGGCTCATGGGTCAGCAGTGTTTGTTACAGAGGGAGTAGTGACTCTCTGAGGCCTGTTGAGTTCAAAGTCAAGGACCCAAAGACGCCGGGAGGCGAGTGCCTTAGTATACGCGGTGCTGCACCCTCTCGGTGCTCGTATCAGTTGCTAAACCATCCATCAAATTACTGTGGCAACTGAGCGTCCATCACCCCATCCATCATCCAAGGGCGACAGACGGAGCATCAGAAAGCAGCGAGAGATGTCACGGACGAGTGAAGAGATAACAAGGGGGGAGGGGAGGAGGGAAAGAAGAGAGAAGGAGGAGGAGAAAAGCGGCGGAGAAGCATTGAAGGGATTTGTGGGGGGAAAAGGGCATTTATGTGCCTGTTCTGCGCTTGTACTCTGATTCCCCAAAGTTTGAATATTATTCAGCTTTGAGCAGAAAGGAAAATGTCACAGGGGCTTTTCTGCTCACTTTTCTCAGGTTGATTGACTGCTTGACTGACTGGCTAATGTTGTGGTTTCCTGCAGAGAATAAAATGATGTTTTAGGGTTGTTTGCCTGTCTGCCTGACCAGGTGCTTTATAGCCGTTCAGGTATCTTGAGAGCGGGATCTTGTTCCTACTGCTGTAGACCGAGTCTGTTTGTGTCATGTGATGCTGTTACACGGACTCATTAACCCCTTGTAGGGCTTGCAGAAGCATATTTCAATGCAGGAATTGGACCCTGCACATTAATATGCAAATGGGTGAAACGGCCAACCTTTCATCAATAACATCTGCCATCAGCACCTCAAATCTTCTCTGTTTAAGGCTTTATGTGTTGTTGACAGTATGCCGTGGTTTATGGGGAATGGAGCATTGGTAAGGGAGGGGTTGTTTTGGGAGCAACAAAGTTCAGGATGTGACCTTTCTATCTATTTCTTGTCCTCAGTTTGGATCCCTTTTCTATGCCACCATTTGAGCTTTTGGTGTTTACTTGGTTTACCTGACGTTTACCTTCGTCTTTCCTGTATTGTTTGCCAAAACCAGCCAAATCTGTATGGCTGGAATTTGATTTTGAAGATTCTGACTTTGAACTTTGCCTTTTCCGCCTGTATGTGACTCATCTTTCATGTGAATCCATAACAGCACGAATCCCTGTGGCACCAGCTGCCTACAACAAAAGACAGTATTTGACACCCTGAGAGTGAGACGAGGCTGTAATATCACACTGAAAAATTTAATTCCACAATCATCTAATACCC